>JAECUM010004341.1:0-88948 GCA_016617855.1 Megalonaias nervosa | reverse complement strand
CATAGTCATCAAAAAGTAATTGATGGTGCAACTAGTTTGAAGCAAGAGATCATACATCTGTACCTAAACAACTGATTAGTTAGTGTTTTTGGCTGGCTCAGCTTCCCTTGATGTTGAATGCAAGTGATTGACCTTGACAGGTGTTTGATTTGTGCTCATACAGATAGCAATATGGTTTTAACCATTGAAGCAATCATCATTTTTTGTCTGTATAGTTTTCTTTTATTTTTTTTCAAGTACAATATTTGTAGAGGCTTATCCATGAAATAAAAGTACCTGCAAATATGAAACTTTGACAAGGTAAAACCACAAATTTAAGTATCCATGAAAATGTCTTCTTTTTTTATACAAAACCATGAAAATTGAGACCCATAGAAATAAATGATACTATAATAACTAATTGGTCCTAAATGAAAATGGTGCCAATCTTACATCCAATATGGCTGACACAGCAGCTAATTTGAAACTTGTGGTATTGCTCACAAATATCAGAGATGGTTTCAACACTGAGCAGTTAAAAAGAAGAAATGATCTTATCTTTAATTCCTGGAAAACATTTTTAGCCAGTAGAGTGTCAGTCTCTTTAAGGGACTTTTGTTTTAGATTTTAATGTGTGGCTGATGAGAACTGATGGTAATATTGTTTCATGTCATTAAATAAATATTACTGGTGGGTTTCTAATTTACCACACATACCCCATTATGACACAGACTTGCTTATAACGTACCTCATTATAAAGAGGCATATGCACTGTATGGCTCCCATGACTTCCATGAACAGTGTTATGAACACTGTGCTAGTAGGTGTGGAGAAACTTTATACATTTAGACTAACCCTCCCCAAAATGCATGTGTTTCCAATTATATCACCTGCAAAAATAGAGTAGGTAGGTTGGGATCTTCCTGTTCTTAGCTGAGTTTGTAACAGACCCAGAGTGCTTATGGACGGCTTGTTGTCAGTCATCTGTCATCCATTTAATTTTGCTACTCATCCTATTGGTAAACTTCTTAGAGGATTGTCATGAAACTTTACAAATTTATCCCAGGGTTCAGTCAATCTTAATTTAAAATGAGACCAGCCAGACATCCAATATGATCACTACAGTGACCATATTGAAAATCATTTTTTTCACTACTCCTGAATAGATAGTCATATCAACATGGGATTTTCACTGATAAATTTCTCATGATGTGTAGTTGGTTCTAAATGAAAATGGAGTTGACCTGAAATCTAGTATGGCCACTATGGAAACTTTTGCTACAGTTTCTGAACAGAAAATCATATTGACATGAGCTTTTCATTAGAAGACTTCATGTGATGTCTGATGTCTTGATGGTTCCAAATAGAACTGATCAGATATCCAATATAGCCATCATGGCAGCCATCTTGAAAATCTTGTTATACTACTCCTGAACAGAAAGTCGTATCAGTATGGGAGTTTCATGTGAAGACTTGATGTCTAGTTTATCCGAAATGGCAATGCTGCTGATCTGATATTGAATATAGCCACCATAGTGGCCATCTTGACACCTGCACATCCTAAAAAGTGTAATCATTATGGAGCTTCCACCAGAAGACTTCTTATGGTGTCTAGTTGGGCCCAAAATAAAAATACTGCAGGTCTGACTTCAAATATGGCCACCATGTTGGTCATTTTTTGAAGATCTTGTTATTGATGCTCCTCCAGAATGGAGGGTCATATTTACATGGGGGGGGACTTCTAATAATGTCTGCTTGATCCTGATATCATGTGCTGCTAATTTTAAAATCTTGTTATTGCTAAAAAATATCAGAGATGATTTAAGCACTCAGCAGTTAAAAGGAAGAAAGGTCTTATCTTGAATTCCTGGAAATTCTTTTCAGTCAGTAGAGCATGAGTCTCTTCAGGAGACTCTTGATTGGTTAGAATTTGTTTGACCTTTGTTCATTTCTGTCCATTTTTGTATCATATACAAGTATTAGATCAATAAAGAGATTTGAATAACAATGGAAAAATTGTAGTATACTGTTCCAAATATTGAAGGTTTGTATCGAGCTATGATTGAATGGGACAGTATTATGGTAGGTCTACAGTATACTCCAAACTGAAACGCACTAAACCCAGACATTTTGCGACAGGATTGTAAAAGAATTTTAATTTACTTAATAAACTGAATTATTGAATCTTGAAAAATAAAGCTTGAATCTAATTGTTCTCTGTGTTTGTTCAGTTTTGTTGTAAATGAACAGTTATGGTTTATCAGTGACAGTCTATTTATTACACCATGTCTTTCTTGGCTGTATATCATCTATACTTGTGCACAAGTCGAGTCAAACTGCAAACAATGAAGATCCTGATCTGCCATAGAATAATGTACTAGCAGATCAGGATCTGTGTTGTTTGTTCAACTGATTACTCCTAACAAATTGCACAGACCCAGATCTACCAGCACATTATGCAATGGCAGATCTGGATCTGTGCAGTTTGCAGCTGTACTCATCTTAAAAGCGAGTATATATGGCAGCTTCAAATAAGTACATCAGAAACTGTACATTGTAATGAATGATATATGTAGAACCTAAATTACATAATGGTAATTGCTAATAGATAAAAAGATTTAATAATCTGCTGCTAGAACAAAGTCAGTATTACATCAGTATTACATGTATTGGTTAGTTTGTAAAACTCAACAACACCTGATCAAGTCCAAAACACAAATGTTCAGGCTGAGTAATCTCAACTTATTTGCTTAAGGCGTCAACTCAAATATACATGTGAATGTTTTGTACTAAAATTTTGGTAAAATTTCAGAAACAAAGAAAATGTTGTATGTTCTAGTGACAGTGTATGAAATATTTTTACCTATCAGCAATCACCTTGATATAATGTAAGTGCTACCAGCAGTTAAAATTAATTACAATTTATAGTTTTTATTGTGTTCATTTGAAGTCATATGGCTAAAATGCATAATATAATGACCAAAATATTATGATGAACCTTGTAATCCTGCTAGTTTTCATAGCGGAGATGGGGAATCTCTGCTATTTTACATCAGTACTTCAAAATGCATATATTGGTTTAATCGTGGTGTCATCAACAACATTTTAAAATACCTCCAAATCTTCAGTTGTTTGAAAGCTGTTCCGATCTAGTTCACATATGTTTTTTAAATTTTTGGTCTCAAAACTAATTTGAAATAGTCAAAGCCTAGGGGAGATTGTGGTCAGCTTCAGACATGTGTAACAATTGAAATATATTTTGTGTGCAGTGACCGCAAGAACTGAAGCCGAGGAACAAGAATGTTGAATGATTTCATGGAATGTTTTGCATAGCATCGCATGCAAAATTTCCACCTGTGCAAAGGAAGTATTTCTGTATTGTGTGGAACATTTATTTCTTGAATGAATATGGAACTTTGATTTAAAATTGAAATTGTATAGGGAAAATGTATTTTCCTTTGCTTCAATTTTTTTGTGCTCTAAAGTTTGCATTTGCTGAATTACTCTACTAGGTAAGTCCTTAAAAATGTCAGAAACAGAAAACTGTAAATAATGAATTTTTAACTCAACCACTGTGCAAATGATATGTTGTTACAGTGAGAGCTTGCTTCACTCACTTTTAACTGAATCTCTGAAGGTAAGCATTTGATCCACATGAAAATGGGAAGTGTGCTCAGTTATAACATTTTACTCTTTTATTATACCCTTTTACAGTTGGAACTTGGAAAGTGTGCCCAGTAATTACATTTTACTCTTTTGTTATACCCTTTTATAGTTGGAACTTGGAAGTGTGTCCAGTAATTACATTTACTTTTTTGTTATACCCTTCTACAGTTGGAACTTGGAAAGTGTGCCCAGTAATTACATTTTACTCTTTTGTTATACCCTTTTATAGTTGGAACTTGGAAGTGTGCCCAGTAATTACATTTTACTCTTTTGTTATACCCTTTTACAGTTGGAATTGGAAGTGTTTGCAGTAATTACATTTACTTTTTTGTTATACCCTTTTACAGTTGGAATTGGAAGTGTGCCCAGTAATTACATTTACTCTTTTGTGATATCCTTATACAGTTGGAACTCGGAAGTGTGATTATAATAGCATTTTGCCCTTTTGCATTTGAAAGATAGTCCTTAAAGTAGGAGTTTATTGTTCTGCTATGCGGGGTTGATTGTATAATTTCTTTTATTCTAAATGATCACTTTTCGAATGCCATGGAAACCACACACACACTGGAGCTCTTGATTTCACCTTACTGAACAATGTGATAGATTGGTTTCTGACTCACACACATTGTGTATAGCATTGCAAAACAGATTCTAGAAACCTGTTATCGTCATGTAAAGCTTGCCAATTTAGTGAATGGTCCTTGGTTTGGCCATTTCCATTTCACAGTATATAAATAAGGTCATTTAGTAAAAGTAATGGTCAGATGGGATTCCAGAAACACACATATTTTTGTCATTGGCCTTACTTAACCTTAGAGTGATGTGTGTATTTATGTAATGAGATGTAAAGTTATTTCATGTGATAATTGTATGCAATACAGAAAATTGCAAAGTACAGTAAAACCTGTCTTGAAAGACCACTGCTATGTGAGACCACCTGTCTTGAGAGACCACATTCTCAGTGCACAAATTTATTGATTATATAGGATTGTGACCTGTTATGGGAGACCACCTGCCTTGAGAGACCATACTTTTTTGGCAAAAGAGGTGGTCTTTCAAGACAGGTTCTACTGTATTAAAACATGATAATATACAAAATCTTTGAGTAATGAAACAGAGTAGAGCCTGCTTGTATTCTGTCTTCCCAGACATTGTGTGCATAGTTTTATAATTATCATAGAATGCAAATCAGATCTAACAATAATTGTTCCATCTTAGCATTTTATTGATCCCTCAGTATTACAGTATGGCCACACACACACACACACACACACACACACACACACACACACACAATGATATACAACTGTATGAATGTATTTTTGTGATCTCAAAATATGATTTTCACACACAGACACACACACACACACACACACACAATGATATACAACTGTATGAATGTATTTTTGTGATCTCAGAATATGATTTTCACACACAGACACACACACACACACACACACAATGATATACAACTGTATGAATGTATTTTTGTGATCTCAGAATATGATTTGCACACAGACACACACACAGACACACACACACACACACAGACACACACACACACACATTTGATATTTGTACAAAATGAGATGCAACTGTATGAATTTATTTTTGTAATCTCTTAGAGTATGATTTTCATACAGTAATTTAAGTGTTTACTGGCCATGGCTAGAGAATGCAAATATGCTGAATGTAAATCTGTCCCATAATGCTTGAAATTTTCCACCACTACTTGGAAGCTTGGTGACTTTCTTTTGATTTTGTTATACAGAAATGGAAAGAAAGTAACATACTGTAAGAAAAAATAATCTGATGTAATGAAATGCAGTGAATCATATTTTCAGGCGATTGCATTGCCAGATGAGCCACCAGATGGCACTGCAGATAGCATACTTGTGGTGCTAAGAACTCCTATTGGTACAACACACAAGAGGAGATTCCTTGTCTCAAATACAGTTCAGGTACAGCTACTTAATATGCATTAGATGTTGTATGTCCCCACTGCTTGCAGCAGGGGTATCTTGATTTGGTCCTGTCTGTCTGTGTCCATGTACCCATCCTTTTGTCTGTTTGCCCATTTCACAAAGTTTCTTAGCAATATCATACCCTCAAAACTAAAAATAGTCACAAATGAAATTCTCCTAGCTTATTTGGATGCATATCGAGATAGCCTAATGAAATGTTCAGGCTTGTACAGCAATTTTTATAGGTGTGCCAATTTGCTAGAGCAATTAGACTATGATGATTTTGTCTGTGTCTGTCTGCTTGTCTGTCTGTCTGTAAACTTGTACTTTTTTGGATGATTTCTACAGTTCTACAGCATGTACCTTCAGCAGATTTTATGGATAAGCTGCACATGAATTAAAGAAGAAGAAGCCTTTTAATTTCAGCATCCAAATGTCAAGGTCACAGTGACTGGATGAAGAAGATTGGTTTTCATGCCATATCATTAGTTCTGGATCACAAATCAGGACCAAATTTGTGAATAGTTTGAACTTGGAAAAAGGAAGAAGCTTGTTGATTTTGGAATAAAATGGTGAAAGGTCATGGTCACTATGAATAAAATAAGAAAAATGTTATCTGCCCAATAACATTAGTTCCACATCAGAAACTACCTGGCTCAAACTTTGTGGATAGCTTGCACTTTGTGTAAGGAATAAGCTTATACATTTTAGAATAAAAAAGTTTGAGGTCAGGGTCGTTGTATCTCAAGGGAAAAATGGATTTAGCAGAATTACTTTTATTCTGAAGTAAGTTCCTTCACCAGACTTGAGGAAAACTTACACTTAGGGTAATAAAGCAATTTACAGATTCCAAGGTCAGAGATCATCATCATGGTGCATCTAAAAAAAATGGTTTTGAAACTGTAATTTGGTTCAAGACCACATACCTTGACCAAATGTCCAGGGCCCAGTTTTACTATATATCTCAAAATTTCAGCCTCAGATTGAGACTTTAAAAATATTTTTCTGATTGCTTAGTTAGCAACAATGATTTTTTGTTTTGCTCAACATTCAGAATGCATGAGGGTGTGAAAGACAGTCATAGAATCATGAAATTTCATTCAAGGAAATTTTGAGGATTTCCTCTCTTCTTTGTTCAAGATTTAAAAGGTTTCAGGGTGTTAAATTTTACTAGAAAGTGATTTTATTAATCCATCTCTGACTAAAATATTGATATTGACTGAATTATCATTGGCAAGATAATGTAAAATCTCAATCTGGGCAAAAAATGTTGAGAATTGTAGTAAAATCAGGTCATTTAGACCCGTTGGTCATTAATTTAGAAACCAGGGCCAGATCATTTAGACCTGTTGGTCAGTAATTTAGAAACTGGGACCAGGTTATATAGACCTGTTGGTCATTAATTTCAAACCCAGTGCCAGGTCATTTGTATCTATTGGGCAGTAATTTAGAAATCAGGACCATGTCATTTAGACCTGTTGGTCAGTAATTTAGAAACTGTGGTCAGGTCATTTAGACATGTTGGTCAGTAATCTCCAGAGTCAATCTTGCCCTACGAGTTCCTATATAGAGGAGTATTAAATATGGGGTGGGCATATCACGTGCTGTTCATGGTACTCTATTTTATTTTTTTTTTAACACATTTTTTGACCTACTGAACTTAAAATCTTGTTAGCACAGCTAACCATTCAGCAAGCTACAGACTGACATGGTTGTTGTTGTTGTTGTTGTTGTTGTAGGGTTTAATGCCATTTTTCAGCACAAGATAGGCTATACATGGTGACCAGTATAACTTGTGGAGGAAGAACCCTGGAAAACCCTGGGAAGAACCACTGATCCACAAGAAGCTACTGGCAAACTTTCTCATGTACCCATGTTAGCTGAGGACTGACAAGGTAATTTACCAGTCAATGTTTGAGCATGCTTTAGCCATGTGTAGTAACAAAAATAAAAGCCTGGTGACGTGGACACTTGCTACTATCATTATGTTAAAATGCAGAAAATTGCCTTCAGGATTGGTTGAGGTACCTGTCAAATTTTGTTGTCCAGAGATAATATATACATGCCACATTCCCATATAGTGTGTGTGAGGGGGTTGAGACTCAATAAGTGTCCCAAAAATGGGACATTGTTCAATTGAAAATACGCTATCTTTTCATATAGAAAATGATTGGAAATTCAGTTCAGAATAAGAGAGGCTTTATTAGATGCAGATTTATTTCTGCTGGGCTTTGCTTGCTTTGTTGATAGCCTACTACTTCCAGAATCATGTTATATGATGACTCACACTTGAGCACTATTCCATCAACTGAAACAAGAGTGCCTTGCATTTTATATATGGAGTAAGATCCAAATTCAAAGAAACATTGCCCCTGTTCTCAAACGTGCCCATAATCTTTAATACAGATGACTTAAACATTCACATTCTGGTCAGTGACATGTAATAGCTTTTGTTCATAAGCACAGAGCTAGCATCTCTTTGATTTACCTATAATTTTAAACAAAATAGGTTTGTTTTACTTAGTGAACTTTACACATTAGGACAATATGTTACCCCACGGTAGTCTTCGAAGGACCTAAATAGATCACCCTGGCTATTGTCAGCCAGGTGGGTAATGGGTGAAGTGACGGCTGTTTACCGTATTTTATGTATTTTTTCGGCCCCTTTAATTTTTCGTACACAATCCAGTTATCAAAATAATAATTATTTAAATGTATCATAATTTTTCATACATATCACTTTGCATTATTTGAAAAATTCATTAAATTATCGGACATAAAATTTCCACTAAGAAGATTTACGTTTGCAAGAAAGATCGAAAATACCGTATTCCCATTTTGTTTTTACAAAAATTAATGATTAATTGTTGGTGAGAAAATATAATGATTGATGCATAAGCATGGGCACCCGCAGCATAGGTCAAGGGTGGTCACCTGACCCCCTGGAAATAATACTGCTATCTATATATATATATATATATATATATATATAATGACAAGTTTAATCATGCAAATGAAGCTGAAAATATGTCACAAGATTCTGTTCAAAATGCTTAGTAAATATTAGCTTTAGTTTCAGACTGCTTACTATACTAACTCTCCCGGCCGTGACTGACTGACCATCCCCCCCCCCACTTTTGCAAAAGATCCTGCGGGTGCCCATGTGCATAAACTCTTATTGTCATTACAATATCTACTGGTGTTTATTAACAAATGAACAAAGGACTTCACAGACCATACTTTAAATATTATCGTTAATTAGTTCTCCTTATTAAGTCCGTCACCGTAACAAAACACCACGTGCATTTTAAAACGAGTTCGGAAGCCCTTTGATGTTGTCTAATCCAACAAAAATTACATCTCAGTACATGCTAAAGTGAAGACCACAGACCATTGGTCAACTAGTCTTATTGTTTCATTAGTCATACAAACATAAAATATAAAAACCTTGTCATTTTCCATCGTAAATTTGAAAGTCACGGACTCTGTTTCGATTCGTATATATACATATACTATCTTTTAAGTGCTTGTTCTGTTTTGACTTGGATATAATTAACATTTTATTGCAAATCTATTCTATGATATATCCCCACTATTATCTTTATTGGTGTGTTCGAATAACAAGTAATGCCTATGATCGCTTGTCCTTATAACATCTGCTATATGGACAACAGCTTCAATAGCACATTGACATACTTTCATTTCCCTAAAGCGAGCCTCATTTCCCTACTGGCAGCCTCACTGATTTGACCTTTTCAGTCGATTCTTGCCTTCAATCTGGTTTCAACTAGAATAACCAAAGCGCTAAGCATGTTTAATTGCCGTGTAAATAACACTGTATAGCCATGTGGTTGTTGTGACAATGTACATCGTAATTAAAACAAGAATGAACTGTTGATTTAGCGGTGTTTATTCCTAATGGATTATAGTAGGGTTGTAATACATGAGGATTATCCCACTCGTCAGGTAACTGAAAATAGTCTTTTTTTGTCTCTTTGCAAAAGCTACAAATAAAAACTATACGGAATAAATGCAGTCTTGTACACTGAAAAATTTATCTCTCTGGCGCAAGTGCACACACACACACACACACACACACACACACACACACACACACACACACACACACACACACACACACACACACACACACACACACACACACATGCGCATTAACTTAAATGTTTTATTTCAAGTTCTTTATTTTTTATTGCAATTTGATAATGAGATTATTGTTGCAGTAAAAATACAACTTGCACATAATTTCTTGACGATGTGGGGTCGTATCATTGCGTACAATTTACCAATAAATAATACCCATAACTTATACATGTTCAAACCATCTTGATCATTTTGCCAATATTACACAACATAACAGCTACATATGTTCTAAATGCAGATGAGCTTGCACACTGAGACATAATTCTCTCTCCCTCTCTCTCTCTTTCTCTCTCTCTCGTTCACTAATAACAACAGTACTTTTGATTTATGAGACAGAAAATATACGTTTACTTTGTACGTTTGTACCGTTAGATTGTCGAGTAGCGTGTTTACTGTAGAACTTGTTTTGGTATGATCCTTTATTTTTCGTACATGGTCAGCATCACCAAATGATAATTATTTATTTTACATATAATTTTTCGTACACTGAAATTAATAATTATTTTTTCGTGTATGAAAAATTACATAAAATACGGTATACCTGATTTTCTTGCCTTTTAATTGCCTCTGTGACAAATTGCTGTATAGCCAGCACCAATAATAGTTTTACATGAACTCTAAGCAGGACTGTTTACTGTTTATACTTGCTATGGACATATATTGAAGTGATCTTTTTTCCCTCCAAAGATTACTGAAAATCATGTTTTTTTGAAACATACCTCTCAGGGGGCTTGGGAGTAAAATTAATCATGTTTTTAGCATGACACACTGTGTTATGGTAGGTATGATAATAATATCTGCATCAAATCTTGTTTGATCTATTGATTTATTTTGAGACAAGTTGTATTTAAAGGATATTACATCAGCAGTCACCTTAAGATGCTAATAAGTGATCAGATGTTTGTCCAGAAGTATGCCATTTTATTGTGTCTAACAAGGGATTAGATATTTGCCCTAAAGGATGCCATTTTATTATGTCTAACAAGGGATTAGATGTTTGTCCTGAAGTATGCCATTTTATCATTCTAACAAGTGGTCATAAGTTTGTCCAAAAGTATGCAATTTTATCACATCTTACAAGTGATAGATGTTTATCCAGAAGTATGGTATTTTATCATGTCTTGTGATCATATGTTTGTCCAGAAGTGTGCGATTTTATCATGTCTTTCAAGTAATTGGATGTTTGTCCTGGTTATGTCATTTTATTTTCTAAATAGTGATCAAATTTTTGTCCTGAAGTATGCCATTTTATCATGTCTAACCAAATCTTTTAAATTTAGATTTGAAATATATTTTAGGCAAACCTAGTCTCTCAAACTTTTTATTTCACACTGATAATTATGCATCAACCTAATTCTTATTTTTCCAGTCAAGCTGTAGCAATTACCCCAGTAAACATTAGGTTTAATTAAGTATTCTTAATATGTTTCATTATCATTAGATAAAAACACGAACACATGAGAAATTTCCATTTATAAAGTAATTTGATTTTTTTCTGGACTATATAATGAGATCAAGTTTGAGTGATTAAACCATATACTTTGAATATACCATCTGCTTCTTTTAAAAATTTATCAGGAGGGTTTTAATCCCAAGTTTAGGGGTATCTCCTATCCATTCTGTCACCAATGAAATCTCCCAAGGATGCAAAATTATATGTGAAGATGTAATTTTTTACTATTTTTTTCTTTACATTCTGGTTCCAGTGTAGTATATTTATAGTAATACTGCCTGTGATCATGTGATTGAATTGGCTTCAGCATGGCAAGATAATGTAGTTGCTAATTTCACCCTTTGATCCTTTTGGCATGGTCAGCTGGTTTCATTGTTTGAAATTTGTCTAGGTGAATTATGCTGTGTGTGAGCAGAGTAATTCAGAAAGAATTAAAGACATTGACTGATTATGACTGGGTTATAAAAGAGCACAATCAGCACAAAACAATAAACATTACTTCCACAAGATATGTTCTGCTTTGGTGCTTAAAGTTTTTGAGATGGATTAGAATCTGTATTATGTATAATGAAAAGTAATTTGGACAGGATTAAAGATGTTAATTGATCATGGCTTGATTACTCAAGTGGTATAAAATTAAGTTGGTTTGACTTCGGTTTGAAAATTTATCAAGATGTCTAAGCATGCCAATGTCATTTTCTGGAATTTATTGTCATTATTAAAAAGAGGTGATAGTGGTGATAATAATAATAACAAAGCTGTCTGCAAATTAGGCTTAAAGTCACAAGGGTATGATGGTATTATGTTTGTACTTCATGTGAAGAATCTAACTGACACTAAACCAATATTGGAATTAGACCCAGACAGTAACAATATTGAGCGGTTCTGGCAAGCAATCATCAGTCTGAATCTATCCAAAGGCTACAAATAATTTCAACTTCCACTGAAATCTTGTATTGAAAATTTAAAAAATCCAGTCAGTCAGAAATACTGAGGGTCAGTTATGGTTAGAATGCTCCCTGGTTACTTTCATGAAAGCAGATTGTTTGTACCATGAACCTAATACTGTTAGTAGTTACAAAATAGCTATAGACAGATAATTAAATGCATGCCGAAACAAAGGACTGAACCCAGGAGCTAAAAGATGCAAAAGGAGTGTCTTACAAAAGAAGCATTAAAGTCCATTAATAATCACTGCTAATGTTACAAACAAATTGAATGTGTGTTTGTTATACAACCAAAATAACAATCTGGTGTCATGATTGCCCCAAAAAACAAAATGCCTGCAACAGAAATACATAGTCAGCAGTTTTCTGGAACTAAAATTTTGAAACTAGAATAAAGTCTGCTCCAAAGCAGTATTTATTTCCCTGCTTTTCTCACCTATTACTAATTACTCCACCAAATTATATATATATATATATATATATATATATATATATATATATATATATATATATATATATATATATATATATATATATGTCCCTACCTGCATGGTTGCACCCCAAGGAGTAGTGGGTAAATTTCCCAAAGTTTCATGTAAAGACCGATCATTAAAATCCCAAAATTTGAAATCTCTGTCTTCAGTGGTGGGAGCTGCTGTAGTAAGTTGCCAGAGCATCAGACTCATAATCAAGGGTTACATATTGTAGACCCATGCAGGCCAGTCTGGGTCAGCTGCCTCACAGTGTGTCATTGAGAAAAGCACCTAGCTCCCTTTTTCTTTTGCATGATATCGCCAAAAATGTGTTCAAAGTGACATTAAAAACCAACAAACCAACCATTATAAATGGTGTAGGAGGAATTGGGCAACATTATGTACAGGCAGCACCACATAATCCAGACTTTTTCCAAAGTGTCATGATATTGATTTGCCCAAAGTGGAATGAGTTGGTGATTCAGCAATTCCTTCACAGAGAAAATAGATCTGTTATATCAAGTTTAAAAACTGGTCCATTCCATATTGAAATATTACATGCTGAATAAAAATATTGTGCCTAGATATGGATGTATCATACACATCTATACAGATACCATTTTAAGACCTGTACAAAGTAATTTACAAAACAAAAAAGCAAGTACCTATAAAATCTTAACTGTAAATATGTCAACTCTAATTAAACAAATGAAATCATCAGCTAACCTGTTCATCAAAATAGTATGCATGAAATAATTCTGGAAATTGACCCTAAATATCTCTATTCTGACCTTTATTTGATGACAAGGTCACACATTAGGTGGACGAGTTTACTATATCGTCCAGGTATCACTTTAACACAGCTTCTCAAAAATGCAATAAAGTTTTGCATGCTAGTTATTTGGTAAGTACAACAGGAAAAATTTAATGAAAACTGCTGCGGGATTGTTTTGTAACAAACTGGTTATTGTGGGTTTTAATATCACAATACTGACATTAAATATGACTTTATAAAAACATTACAAAATGAGCAAAAAAATATTTTGAATTGCATATGTGCTCAAGTTACAAAGTTATATGCAAATGGAGAGGTTGCAAACAATTTCCAAATCTTTGAGTTTACTCATGAAATGCATAACGTATAAAAACTTATGACACTGTAAGCTTATTTCTCTCTAAGTTGCAACTAAAAGGATACAAGTATGAAAACTATATAGGATTTTCAATATAAAATGGAACTAAATCTAGCCTTTTATTTCAGCTTTGGCCTTGCCATAAAATTATGGTTAACTAGTATCTCTTATATGTGTGTATATTAGAAGTGTGGCTGTGTGTTATCAAACAAAAAGTGAAGGAAAAATTTCATATATAAGTGGAACACCTGACTCATCAGGAGCATCATTAATGAGATCATGTTTGTCTTACAAATCAATAATCAACATCCAGCCTATCATACCAAGTGCCCAGAGAGTCAGGAATCTGCTCCACTTTGATATAAAATTCACTGACAATATTGGGTCAACAAATCTTATCTTGTTCAGCTGGGAATTTTGATAATTTGTCTGTCAGCCTGTATGTATGTTGACCTGCTAGTCTGTGTCTGTATATGTGTGTGAGTGTGTGTGTGTGTGTGTTGTTATGCCTGCTGCACATAGATAGAAATTCATTAAAAATATAAGGCCAACAAATCTTATATCATCTATGTATCTGCCTTACGTGTGTTGATTTGCCTGTCTGTAAATGTCTGTTGATATGTCTGTATGTCGTACTTGTACCTTATATAAATTAATAGTTTTGCTTGTGCATGAATGTGTACCTACCTACCCACCTTCCTACCTACCTACCTATTGACCTATCTACAGTAATGCATACTGACATAAAATCAATGAAATAAAGTTCAGTAATTTATTCTCATAAGCATGTTGTCATGTACATGTTTGCAATATGTACTCAACAACATAGCATAAATATAATAAATATTAGATGATACAAACATTGATATCGCACATTCAAGAACACAGATATAAGAACATAGCATATATGAATATTACGAATGTTGAATGATACAAACACTGATATGGCACATTCCAGGAACATGGATACAACAACATAGCATACATGCATATTACAAACATTGAGTGATACAAACACTGATATGTCACATTCAAGGAATATTGATACAACAACATAGAATGCATATTACAAACATTGAGTAATACAAACACTGATATGGCACATTCAAGAAACATGGATGCAACAACATAGCATACATATTACAAACATTGAATGATACACTGATATGGCACATTCAAGGAAAATGGAGACAACAACATAGCATACATATTACAAACACTGAATGATACACTGATATGGCACATTAAAGAACACAGATATAAGAACATAGCATACATGCATATTACAAACATTGAGTGATACACTGATATGGCACATTCAAGGAACATGGATACAACAACATAGCATACATATTACAAATAGTGAGTGATACAAACATTGATATGGCACATTCAATGAACATGGATACAACAACATCACATAAATACATATTACAAAGTGATACATAGACGAAACTACATGTGTTTCATTCCGACTGGACAGAAAGAACAAGTTTGATACAGCCGAGGCCATCAGGCTGAGATGTATGCTCCTACACCATATCAAATGAGTTGTTTCCCCCAACATGGAACAAAGCCCTTAACAGGTTTTTTATTTATTACAAATCCCCTTTTTATTTACACATTCTTTTCATTTTTTTAAATGTTTATTTTTAAAAAAATTAATTAGGCATTTGGTGTTTAATGAAAGATATTGTATAACCCTCCTGAAAAATCCCCACATGAGGCACATAACCAGAGTTAGGCATATATACCTTGCAGTTGCATCATCGGTCTGCCTGAATTGCTGATATGGTGTTTGAGTCTTTTAAAACAATGTTGTATGGGACAGATGAATGGATTAAAACTAGTCACAGGCAAGTGGATTTTTTCCTTACTTCTTAAATGGAACATAGAGAGATATTTTAACCAGTAAGTGACCCTTGTATTTACACCCTACTTAATCAATTCACACTTCCAGGCAAATTTCAGTGCAAATTCACAGAATAACTTCTTTGTAGAAAGCTCAATAATTAATAGTACTTTTACATTTTTTTTATGTTTTCTTTTATTACAAGAAATTACTGATGGATTGAACTTAAAGGTGATAATTTAAGCATATAGTTTAAGAAAACAAAGATTTCTATCTTTTTTTAACATGTGGACTAGAATTTTAATATTCATTTGGTTAATTTTTAATGAGAAATATCTAAACAACATTGCTCTGTTTTCTTCTCTTTCCCATACAAAATTTTCCAAATGGATTGAAAATGAAATCAATATGTACTTTTCCAGATATTTCCATATGGACATTTTTATCTAGAGCTGAACCTCTGTTATGCATTTCAGTCTGTCCTTATGGGCACATTATAGAAAAGTTACAAATTCCTTACATACTCCTTATGGAAAATCACATCAAATATGTAAATTAGTCCATGAGTAATGTAGATTGTCCATATGGAATTTCAGTACAGTAAAAATTAAAACTCTATATATTTTTGACTATTCCATACAGATTATGGCAATAGTCCATATGGAATATAGCAGTAGTCCATGTGGAATATGACAATACAATAGTCCATATGGAATATAGTTGTAGTCCATATGGAATATGGCAATAGTCCATATGGAATATAGCAGTAGTCCATGTGGAATATGGCAATAGTCCATATGGAATATAGCAGTAGTCCATGTGGAATATGGCAATATATTATTTTCTATTTGAACAGTTGGAAACATTTCAAATTTATACAAATATACACTTCCCTGCTTGTGTCTCACTGGTGAATAAGTCCAAACAACATTGTAATGTTATCTAATTCTTCTAAATCATCCTTGTCAAAACAGCTGCTGCTTTCTGTGATACGTCTACCTTTATGTAGCACATGTTTTATCAGTGTTATCCTTAGAATTACTAAACAGATTTTATTCCACAGTCATATTAATACTCAAACTGAATGTTCCTCCATTTAAACCTTCTCCTTATAAAAATATTTAAAATATCCACAGACCATATTTTTTAACCTCTGAAGCTGTAATTAGCGATTTGGGAATTTTAAATGATTTACATTGTAGAATATCTCTTCCCTGTGTCATTGTTGCAGCTGGGAAAGAGATCAGTGGGTGCACAGTTCAGAAGTTATTGTTCTTCAGTTTCATAGGCCATTTTGTTTAAGGTCATTGTGCCCAGAATTCATCACTTTGTGGCAATTAGCAAACTATTTGAAGTAATGTAGCTGTTGCTATTGTCCCTTAAGGTAGAAGTATATTCATAAACATGACCAGATTATGACGGGCTTTACAACAGCAGTATAGTGGGCAAAACAGTGCCATATCTATCTTATAGTTTTGGACAGAAATAATCTTGCATGGTAAGATATCAATAAATTGAATTTATCTGTTTTAAATATGTTTTGGGAGGTCACTTTATGACATACTGTAAAATGGTCTTAGGCAAGTGTGGCTTTCAGTCTAATATTTCTCTTTGACACATAAATACATAATTATGCAATCAGACTGATACACTGGAATAACTTAAAATTTTTGGTTTCCCTGTAAAAATTTTGAAATGGGCACCAGAATGTAATAAAGTTGCAGTTTTGGACCTCCTTCATGAATGGGTTCCACCACACATTGCAGGGGCTGCAAGGGCAGTAGCTATATCCATGGACTTATATGAACGTAAATTTGTTTACTAAATGTTTCATTTTCAAAATGGCATATTATGATACTGCATGTGGTAAAGTAAGAACATTATGATATCTCCATATGTTTACTATACTTGTATTAATATTATTATGCAGTAAAAATTTTAGGTTTATTTCAAACACAGTGATCCATTAAGTTTTTATAATTTCAAAAGCTACATAATAATATTTAATATCTGCAAATTTCACAAATCAGCATAAGGAATAGGTAAAATATTGTAAAAGCATCTTAATTAGTACCAAAAATCAATTGAATCCTTTGTAAATTTGATTGAGATGGTTATGTTATAAAGATGCTCATTGTTATAAAAGTAGCATGGTGACTGCATACTTTGTTCCCAGCTAATGTATTTTCTATGGCTAAATCGACTTAGTTGAATGTGAAGACTATCTAGATTTAAAATAATAAAGTTCTCTTAAGTTTAGTCATTTTCTCAGACTGACTAGTTCCTCTGCTCTCCTCCACTTCGAAGTCAACTCATTTCACCTTCAGGGGCTGGAAGTATTGTTATACACAGGAAGTTGTCAGACTCGGCTTTATAATGAGTGTTAAATGAATCAAGTTTAATGATCGTCCATTTTTACAAAACATAAGTTGTAGTTTTTCCACATACTTGAAACAGGTATAAAACCATAGACATAATAATTTCCTCACAAAATTGGTAATAGAATGGAATATTCTTAGTGAATTTTGGGATATTTATGTTGTTTGCAAGCAGTTGTCCAGCTATAGAATATTTAATGAGCAAATCAGTATTTTGGGATATGTGTGTAGTTTGTACCCAGTGGTCTGACTATAGACTATGTAATCAACATTTTGGGATATGTGTGTAGTTTGTACCTAGTTGTCTGACTGTAGACTATTTCATCAACATTTTGGGATATATGTATAATTTGTACCTAGTTGTCTGACTAGACAGTTTAATCAGTATTTAGGGATATGTGTATAATTTGTACCTAGTTGTCTGACTGTAGACAGTTTAATCAGTATTTAGGGATATGTGTATAATTTGTACCTAGTTGTCTGACTGTAGACCATTTAATCAGATATGGTCAGACTGTGTCACCATTATGTAGACATAGTTTAATAGATAAATTGTAGTCAGTTTAATTAGATTTGATCAGCCTTGTCAACATTATGGTCCAAACTGTTATTCGATAAAACTAGAGAGAATTTAAATAAATGTGGTTAGATTAGTTCACCATTATGTAGGAAACTGTTATTCGATAAAGCTGTAGACTATTTAACTTCCTGGGATTAGAATATGCCATCATTTTGTACAAAACTTATTTATTTTTACACTGTATAACCAGCTGTGGCTGGTTGTGTCAACATTATGGACCAGGCTGCTATTACATAAATTTATCTCATAAGTTTTCTTGTTCTTGATGACACAGTATGACTAGATTCAGTTCAATAGTCTACATACATATTAAAGTCAATGTGCTTGTGTCCGTATTAAAGTCAATGTGCTTGTGTCCGTATTAAAGTCAGTGTGCTTGTGTCGATATTAAAGTCAATGTGCTTGTGTCGATATTAAAGTCAATGTGCTTGTGTCCATATTAAAGTCAGTGTGCTTGTGTCCGTATTAAAGTCATGTGCTTGTGTCCGTATTAAAGTCAGTGTGCTTGTGTCCGTATTAAAGTCAATGTGCTTGTGTCCGTATTAAAGTCAGTGTGCTTGTGTCCGTATTAAAGTCAGTGTGCTTGTGTCCGTATTAAAGTCAGTGTGCTTGTGTCCGTATTAAAGTCAATGTGCTTGTGTCCGTATTAAAGTCAGTGTGCTTGTGTCCATATTAAAGTCAGTGTGCTTGTGTCCGTATTAAAGTCAGTGTGCTTGTGTCCGTATTAAAGTCAGTGTGCTTGTGTCCGTATTAAAGTCAGTGTGCTTGTGTCCGTATTAAAGTCAGTGTGCTTGTGTCCATATTAAAGTCAGTGTGCTTGTGTCCGTATTAAAGTCAGTGTGCTTGTGTCCGTATTAAAGTCAGTGTGCTTGTGTCCGTATTAAAGTCAGTGTGCTTGTGTCCGTATTAAAGTCAGTGTGCTTGTGTCCATATTAAAGTCAGTGTGCTTGTGTCCGTATTAAAGTCAGTGTGCTTGTGTCCGTATTAAAGTCAGTGTGCTTGTGTCCGTATTAAAGTCAGTGTGCTTGTGTCCGTATTAAAGTCAGTGTGCTTGTGTCCGTATTAAAGTCAGTGTGCTTGTGTCTGTATTAAAGTCAGTGTGCTTGTGTCCGTATTAAAGTCAGTATGCTTGTGTCAGTGTCAAGTAAATTGTACAGTACAGTCACTGTGGAACTCTGATGAGACACAATACTCAATGTATCAAGAATTTTGGCAGAAAAGATCATCTCATGTGGAAAATTTTTGTATCTTAAAGTCATAATTACTGTTTCTAACAAGGAAAGGATTCAGTTTAAACATTGTTTTCATGTTGGCATGACATGACGTAGCTAATTGTTTCAAGAAAGTCAGGTATTTTCAGAGAAGATCAATAAGTTTCAAGTAAGGGATTAATGTTCACAGTCATTTTGGATCAATAAGTTTTGAGAAAGTGTTCACAGTCATCATGGTGATGAAAAAATGCTGAAGTAAACTCCCACAAAATGTACTGCAAAAATGACATCGGAATTATAAGATGTCTGGCAGTCAAAACTGATTTCTTCTATTTCACTACATTTTCATTTTCATGAAATGATCAGTTCTGTTTTTTTATTTTTTTGTTTAATGCTATTTCTCAGCACAAGATAGGTCATACCGGTACAACTAGCTAGTATAACTAGTTGAGGAAGAACCAGGAAAACCCTGGTAAGAACCACTGACCATACTGGCAAGCTTTCTCTAATACCCAAATTGGCCAAGCCCAAGACTTGAACCAATGAGGAATGAGGTGAGTGCTTTAGACCACTTGGCTACCCTTTATGAAATGATAATAATTAGCATACATGCTGACAGAAATCATGTTCTCATTTCATACTTATGTTGTATATAATACAACTTAAATGGGTCCATGGGTGAATGATCAAGAGAGAGAATAGTGCAGGCTGATTGAAATCAATAAAAAGCACATACACCAAAGATGTAGGTAGATGATTGATGAGGTTGTTTCAATTTTATGTCTGCTGACAAATAGTCGTAGAGTTAAATAATTCAGTTAAATGAGAGATTAAATGGATGAAATGAATACAATCACCAGACACACACATGCACACACACACATACAACTAATGTAGGTAAATGACGGAAAAGGCAGTTTAGATGTATTGTAAACTTGCAAAAAGTCATGACCTTCCAGTTAAATGATTGAGGGAGAAAGAGATGGGTGAAAGACACTAGATACATGTGTGTATGGACTCGTCCAGAGACACAAAGACAACAGTATACCATATATCCTCACAAGTTGAGTCCAAATGCAAACTGTGCAGACCCAGATCTGGCATCATATCATGTACTGGCAGGTTAGACCCATAGGGTCTGTGCAGTTTATTAGGAGTTATCAGTAGAACAAACAACATAGACCTTGATATGTAGCACATTATGCTATGGCAGATCAGGATCTTTGTTGTGTGCAGTTTGACTTGATTTATAAATGAGTATATATGTAATTGTCTATAGTACCTTAATGAGAGAGAGTATATGCATTTAGTGTGTTATCATACTGTCAGTGTACCTGGTACCTGTAACAAATATATATCGTAGTTTCATGTTCTATTTTCAAACTTATTTTGCTTTATATAAGTATAAGTATGAATAAAGAACATGATTTTAATCTGCATTGTGCATTAATTGTAAAGTGTGGTGCCTTGACAAATAGAAGCTTAAATAATGAAATATGAATTATATAGGGATTATAAAATTATATGACAATCAGTAATTTCTATAGTACTTGAATTAATGCTTAATTAATAATATACAAATTATGTGTGTACTATAAGATTATCTGGCAATCAGTATTTCTACAGCACTTGAACCAGCGAATAAATGAAATATGACTTGTGTGTGAACTATAAGATTATCTGGCAATCAGTATTTCTACAGAACTTGAACAGTGAATAAATGAAATATGACTTGTGTGTGAACTATAAGATTATCTGGCAATCATTATTTCTACAGAACTTGAACCAGCAAATAAATGAAATATGACTTGTGTGTGAACTATAAGATTATCTGGCAATCAGTATTTCTACAGCACTTGAACCAGCAAATAAATGAAATATGACTTGTGTGTGAACTATAAGATTATCTGGCAATCAGTATTTCTACAGCACTTGAACCAGAGAATAAATGAAGTACGTCTTGTGTGTGAACTATAAGATTATCTGGCAATCAGTATTTCTACAGAACTTGAACCAGTGAATAAATGGAATATGACGTGTGTGTGAACTATAAGATTATCTGACAGTCAGAATTTCTACAGCACTTTTACTAGTGAATAAATGAAATATGACTTGTGTGTGAACTATAAGATTATCTGGCAATCAGTATTTCTACAGCACTTCAACCAGCGAATAAATGAAATACAAATTGTGTGTGAACAAGTACAGGATTATCTGACAGTCAGAATTTCTACAGCACTTGAACCAGCAAATAAATGAAATATGACTTGTGTGTGAACTATAAGATTATCTGGCAATCAGTATTTCTACAGCACTTCAACCAGTGAATAAATGAAATATGACTTGTGTGTGAACTTACAGATCATCTGGAAATCAAAATTTCAGCAGCAAGTGACCTGTGAATTACTTATGAGGAATGAGGTGGAAGTTTATTCTGTAGATGACGAAACTCAGTGAAATATAAACTGAATGGCTCAAGTCTTGTTAGTTTCTGTAATGGAAAAACACTGTGTAACACAGTGTTTTTAATCTCATAATCCTTGATATTTACATTAGATTTTACAAAATGACTTTGCATGTTTGGGTTCAAAATGACACTGTGATCATGTACCATCAAAGCTTCACCTTGACTGTACTTGTATGTCTACTTAGTTCAATGGACAATGCACCTTGACTGTACTTGTATGTCTACTTAGTTCAATGGACAATGCACCTTGACTGTACTTGTATGTCTACTTAGTTCAGTGGACAATGGGATTAAGTCTGATCCAGAGTATTTTTTATTTTCAGCTATTTCTTTGTTACACCCTCAATATTTGGGACCCTATTTCAACCAGACCACTGTGGTCCAGTTTTTATGCTCAAGTGTCATTTGTGTTTCGTCCATTTTTTTGTTGCATCTTTTTTGAGGGAATGTAGCATGTAACATAGATTCTGACCAGATGTATCAAGGATTTCATACACCTTTTAGCATATTTATCCTTTATATTCTATCTTGTTGTGCCTCATACTTCATTTAATTGAAAGGTTTATCTTCCTAGGATTTTTGTGCAGTTCTTCATTTTTATATTTTTTTATCTTTATTTTTTGCTGGTGCCATATAATGTTTAACTCCATTACAGTGGTTCTCCTGCATGGCCATTGTTTTTTGCACTGATAAATTGTCTTATGAAAAGGGTAATCTTTCTTGAAGAGGACAAAATGGTTAAAAATATTATTTTGATGTTGGGGAACATGGTCTTTAATCAGGGGTGATCTGTCTTGAGAGGTGTCTCTCAAGAGGGGGACACTGTACATCTAGTGTTCAAACTTTGCTTTGGTGCTAAACTGATCAAACTTTGTTATGTATCTTAATGACTAACACACTGAAGTAGCATTATTTTCGACCACAAAGTCACTTAGTAGTTTGCTTTGACTTTCAACCTGTGGATACTAAGTTTAAATTCCCTCTTAGCCAGCATGGATCAGCTGTTATGGCTTTTAGCAAGGCTCTAAACTTCCACCGCCACCACATCAATCCTCCATACCAGTCTGAATATTGTTGGTTATTCCAAATGGTTATTCCCATGAAAAGGTCACAGTAACCTGTTTTGCTAGTTCACGCTAAATATTTTGGATAATGCTATAAAAAGCAGCCATAACAGAGCGTTCTAAAAAATCTTGTTTTTTTCTCATTACAGGTACTGTTAGATTTCATGACAGTCATTGGTTTCCATCAGAGTGCGTACACCATTGCCACGTCATACCCCAGACAATTGCTAGGCAATCAAGCAGATTCCACCCTTGAAGAGCTGGGTTTCATCCGTCAAATTGTGTTAAATATAGAAGAGATAGAACTGTAAATATTACAGCACTAAAGCTCAGCTTTGCAGTGAATTGTGATAGTTAACAAATTAAGAGCCACTTTAAAATATTTTAGTTTGATTATAAGCTTCATGTCCTCCATCTTGTGAAACATGTTGGGATTTACTTGAAACCAATGAGATAAATATTGTGATTCCAAAACAGCCAGCAAACTGCCTTTCACTATACGTCAGTCAGTCACTGTATATTTGAAACCCTAAATGGCAATTGACTAGCTATTTAAGAATCATTGTCATCACACCTTAATTCTTATTCTTAAAACTTTGTAATCAAGCTCATGCTCAAAATTTATTTTGTAATTTTAATCACAATAAAACCATTATTATGGAACTTGTAGGATACTATTAACTTATTTTCTTCTACTGGCATGCTTGATTTCAGTGACAGATCTTTTGAGTGTTAAATCTGGTGATCTGCAGGGCAGCATGGTTAGATCTCTGGGTAAAATTTGAAAAGATGACATCCACACACTCAATATGTTATAATTATACCTTCCTTCCACCAGTTAATAATGGACTCTACTAATACATATTGTCTCTCAACTAAAGAAATAACATATTGATCTAAGCATTGTAATCTGGTAAGAAAAAAATGGCAGGTGGTCTCCCAAAACATTAGTCTTTTAAGTCATGTTTTGCTGTAAATTAATAACGCACAAGAAAATTAGTTTCAAAATGACATTAGCAAATGTTTCCATGTCTTGATGTTTGGGTACATATATATATCTTAAGTTTATCCAACGACAGCTCCGGTGGACTAGTGGTTAGAGCTTCCACCTGGGATGCAGGAGATTGTGGGTTCGATCCCCGGCCGAGTCATACCAAAGACTCATAAAAATCGTACTAACAGCTGCCTCGCTTGGCGCTCAGCATTAAGAGGTTAGTGTTAGGACTGGTCGGCCTGGTGTCAGGATAATGTGACTGGGTGGGACATCATGCTACATGTCTGCAGCATGATGCCCCAGTGCAAGACATCACTATAAACTGTCACACTGCAGACATCGTAGCAATATGACTGAAAAATTGTTAAAGCTATGTTAAAAATCCAAATCACACACACACACACACACACACACACACACACACACACACATTTATCCAACAAAAATGTTTCAAGAGCTGAATTGCAAAATTTCATAGTATTTTGTTTTGCATTTGTGAGGTGGTTGTGGTTGGGGGAAGGAAGAATGGTAGTTGCATGCAAATAGTGCATAATTGGAAAATAAAACAGTCAAACCTTTTCATAGCTTGCACCCATGGAAATATTATCATTATTATTGTTTCTCCAGGAAATTAGCATAATTTCATATTCCAACAATTAACCATATAAGTTTATAATTGAAAAATTCTGATAGAAAATGGTTACATTCACAGATGTATTCAAGCTGTCTGTCTGTTTTCGTGTAGAACGTACCTGTTGATATACATGGTAAGGAGGTAACTGGCTTAGCTCTTTCTATATTGCATCTGGAGTCAGCTGTCTTAGATGTAACAAAGGCCAGATATTGAAAGTGTAAATTCGATGATAGACAGGTCACCTTTTTTAAGACTGGTGATGCCTTTTAAGTTGAAACAATGTTCCCATCAGTATTTGCTATCAGATGTGCTTGAGTTTTTGTCCTTAGTTCTGTGTTCACGCAGAATTCGGCATAGCATTCCTTGAACATTGTCAACCAACAGAATAGCTTGTATGAAATAGTGACTTTATTGTTGGTCCATTATCTATTCTTGGATGAAATGCCAGTTATCATTGTCATTTCAAATATGGATGGATTTTTAATGATCATGTGGCATGAACATTGTGACTATATGTATTATTTTTCTCAGACCACAATGCATTTTTTACATACAGATTTATGCAAATTTTTCTACGTTACTATAATACTTGAGCTTGCTTTCAATTTTTTTTACTTATAATAATTACAATCCATTTATCCAAAAGAAATGAGGTTGAAAACTGAACTTCATTTTTCACATTATAAAGAATACACAGGAAGAGCTTACCGCAGCCTTATCCCCAAACTACTGTTATCCAGTAAACTAAAACAAATTTGGTATAAAATTATTTCTCTTTTAATCTTTTGGATTAATACATTTAGTAATGGTAGTCAATGAATCTTCCCCCGCCCCCCACACAAAAAGGGGAGAGGGGGCAGGGCTGTAAGAATATTATCTTGAGTATTTATTACAACAACAGATTTCTTAAAATTACAAGGCAATGCATAAATTTTCCAAATCTAAAGTTATACTGGTGGATTAACTTGAATATATATATAAGCCAGACAAGGCATGTTTACATATCAATTCACATGGTTGAACAGTGCCTTTCTTGAGAAAAAAAACACTTGAGTAACTGCTGTCAGCAATAAGAAGCTACTGTTTGGTTAGAAAACACCTTGCCACTGACCACTGAAAGCAAGTGATTATTTAATACTTGACTATTAAAGAGGTTATTGTACTGGATGAAATGGGAGTGGCCATTGAGAGCAGGTAACCACTATATAAAGGTAGCTGTTAGGGAAGTTTTGATTGTAGTTTTATATTTTTTCTTTACTTTTTCCCCTCTCTTGTTTTCTTTTGATGTAGACAAATATATTTTCTCAGAATTTTTGGACTGCTGCAGCATTGAAATAAATATTAATATAAACCCTGATAGTTTGAGATTTAGGTGTTAGAAGAATTAGGTGAATTTAAATTAAGGAAACTGAAGGAATGGAATGTGTAGGGTTTTTAATGTTCATTCAGAGATTAATGAAAAGAATCTAGAGAGTCAAACCACTTTGGTTTAATATAACATTTTTTAGAAGCAATATCAATATTAATTACCCCATTTGTCAGCCCCACATTAGTCTTGAAAACAAGATGGTCAGTTTCCTAGACTGATGAGCTTTAGTAAAGATGGATGATTTGATTTTGTGTTTATTCTTAATCTATTATTTTAAATTTCATGTGTTTGAATGAACTTAACGGGTTTTTTTTCAGACCAATGTCATATTTCATTGGTCCATCATTATATTGCTGTTCATAAGACCATTGTCATCTTACACTAGTCCATTTGTATGTTGCTGTTTATAAGACCACTGGTCCATCATTATATTGCTGTTTATAAGACCAATGTCATATTACACTGGTCCATCTTTATGTTGCTGTTTATAAGACCATTGTCATATTACACTATTCCTTCATTATATTGCCATTCATAAGGCTATTGTCATATTCCACTGGTCCATCTT
The DNA here is from genome assembly GCA_016617855.1 of Megalonaias nervosa. Classification (NCBI taxonomy): domain Eukaryota; kingdom Metazoa; phylum Mollusca; class Bivalvia; order Unionida; family Unionidae; genus Megalonaias; species Megalonaias nervosa. Next base: position 62,055 of record JAECUM010004341.1, on the reverse strand, counting down.
TATGTACCGTTTATAAGGCCATCGTCATATTCACTGGTCCATCTTTATATTGCTTTTCATAAGACCAAGGGTCCATCATTATTTTGCTGTTTATAAGACTAATGTCATATTCACTGGTCCATCTTTATATTGCTTTTCATAAGACCACGGGTCCATCATTATTTTGCTGTTTATAAGACTAATGTCATATTATGCTGGTCCATCTTTATATTGCCATTCATCAAGACTTTTGTCATATTACACTGGTCCATCGTTAAATTGCTGTTCATAAGACCATTGTCATCTTACATTAGCCCATCATTTTATTGCTGTTCATAAGACTACTGGTCCATCAGTATATTGCTGCTCACATGACCATTATCATATTACACTGGTCCATCTTTATGTTGCTGTTTATAAGACCATTGTCATATTACATTAGTCCTTCATTATATTGCTGTTCATTAGACTATTGTCATATTACACTGGTCCATCTTTATATTGCTGTTTATAAGACCATTATCATATTACACTGGTCCCTGTTTATATTACTTTTCATAAGACCACTGGTCCATCATAATATTGCTGTTTATAAGACTAATGTCATATTACACTGGTCCATCTTTTTGTTGCTGTTCATAAGACCATTGTCATATTACACTGGTCCATCATTAAATTGCTGTTCATAAGACCATTGTCATCTTACATTAGTTCATCATTTTATTGCTGTTCATAAGACCACTGGACCATCATTATATTGCTGTTCATAAGACCATTGTCATATTGCACTAGTCCATCATTAAATAGCTGTCCATAAGACTATTGTCATATTACACTAGTCCATCATTATAATGCTGTTCATAAGAGTAATACAAATGTACTGTGACAAGGCTGCCTTATACTGGGCATACTGTGGTACATTACATTGCATAGAATTCAAATGAGATACATAATCAGGTGTAGGGACAAAATTTCCCTGAGGACAAAATCTCCCTAAGACAACATCACCAATGGACAAAATCTCCAGAGCAAAATGAAAAATAGGACTTGATCTCCTCTCCCAGTCTAAGTTTAGCCCATTTTAAAATATTTTAAACCATCACAAATATACATCTTTTTGTGTCAGTGTTGGTCTTGAGGGGATTTGCCTGAACCCCTCCATGACGTTACATATGTTATATTAGAGACTGTGTTATAGTGTGGTACATGGCAAATGGAAAATTCAAGTGAGATACAACACTATACCTGTGCTGTATTAAGAGACTGTTATACTGGAGTACTTTTTAGTGACTGACCATTGTATACAGTTTTGTTTTCTTTTTAGAGTAAAATTCCATTTATCCAAACTGCCAAGGACACCAATATGCAGATGTTACTAACATAATTGTAAAAGTTGGGGGACATGGTTTCAGTTTGGATCAGAGGGCAGTTCAGATAGTTTGCGTAACAATAACTCTGCCTTCAAGCACTAAACAACCAGCGAAATAAGTCCAGTTCATGCACTTAGTCCATAGCAAACAGATGAGTCTGGCATCCTTATCATAACCTCACATTATTACCTTGTTCAGTAAAGCTGCATTTCTGTGGTTACACATCATTGAGAAGGAATTATTGATTTCATGCATTGTTTATTAGAGAATAAGATGACCAATTATCCAATAAAAACCCTATCATTTGTTAGCACAGTTTATTAAGCCAAACCAATTGTTGCTCTGGACTGCATAACATGGATGGTCAATAAAAGGACAGATCATGTGGTGTTTTTAATTTTCATGTTGGGCAATATTTAATTATGTTCTTCATCCAATGAATGATATGAAACTTAGTAAATATAACTGTATCACCATTTTCAGTAAGTGCCTGAATTGGCAACTGCTAGGGATATGTGAGCAGATTGGATATGTAGTATTGTTACTTTGAAATAATTATGTGTATTTTGGTAAATTTTCAATGTTAATTATGTAAACAAGGCACTTTTTTGTATCTTGTACACTGTATGTGGTCATAGATGGATGTGGTCTAAAGTGAGCAATATATAGGCAAGTACATGTATGTATTGGTTATAACACATTAAAAGGGAAAGATATTATACAGATACATGTATATAGGTATAAGCCTGTCCAAATAGGTCATCTGTTTAAAAACATGACAGGTAAATGTCGATAAGGTGACAGGTGGATATTGGGAGGTACACAGCATACCCTTTTGACAGGTGACAATTTGCTAGCTGGTTTTGCACATGGTAAAATCTCATGTTATTTGAGTCATTGTAGGTAAGGTGTCACTGTCTCATGATTGTGTATGTGTGTTGATGAGAGAGAGAGAAAGAGAGAGAGAGAGGGAGGGATTAAATATTGCAGTTTTCTAAATCCTTTGTTAATTTTATTTCACTCAAGGTTAAAATATTTGATGGTAGAAAGGATCAACACGGATTTAATCAGTATATTGTTATTTTTTATTTCCTAAACTTTGAAGTAAAATTGCTCAATTTGTAACACATCCTTTGTTTAAAGTAGCCAAGCCTTATTGGACTCTTTAGTACCTTGCTTGCCAAATTGGTCACAGGTTCTACACATTACTACAAGTGGGTTGAGCATAGCATATATATATATATATATATATATATATATATATATATATATATATATATATATATATATATATATATATATATATATTAAAAATAACACAGCTTTTAAAGTGTTGTTATAAAGCAATTTGAAATACCAGTACTGTTGGTGTAGTAAAACCTGTCTTGAAAGACCAGTGCTATCTGAGACCACCTGTCTTGAGAGACCAGACTCTCAATGCACAAACCGATTGATTATATGGCATTGTGACCTGTTATGAGAGACCACCTGTCTTGAGAGACCGTAATTTTTTGGCAAAAGAGGTGGTCTTTCAAGACAGGTTCTATTATATATCAAATTGTGATCTGCCCATGGCACACAAATGCGCGTATATCAACATTCTTGAAACTGAGTGCTGTTGATTCTAGGCCTATAGATCAATGATAAATTTCCACTCAATTATCATTAGTGATGTATGAAAATGACGATAAAAAAGTATTAATAATTCCCGTTTTGTAAATGAATTTAACATGGTACACAATTTCATTGCAATTCTTTCTGCTTTCCATTCCCCTCCCCTCTCATTGAGTGAGGGGGAAAAAGAATTTGGACTGGATGAAAACCTTGAAACTGAGCTTACACCAAGTAACCTACAAGAATATGGTTGATTGTAATAGTATGTGTACGCTTTCCTTGGGATTTATCTACAGTGTTTATATAATCAATGATACAAAGTTGCAATATCCTGTTGACACTATATGGTAAATTGTTTGGTTATAAGGCACACATACTGTAAGGTATTTGGTGGTGGTGGTGGTGGAGGACCATTGTAGCAAGATATGGGTGAAAATCCATGAAAAGAAATAAAATTTATACATCTTGTGGTGTATCATTGATACAGTGTACATACTATACATACATACAGCTCAAATTGTTTTTTTTTCTCTCACACTTAACAGATTTCCACTTATGTTTGTCCGTTATGGCATGAAAGAGAGAGAACAGGGAGTGCAGAGGGGATCTTGATGAAATTGTGTAACATGTTTATTTCATTGTAGAAATGGGATTATGTATATTTTTGGAATTATTTTCTTCTTTTCATAATGACTAATGCTGGACATTCATCACTGATCTTGAGAGTGTAGAATCAATAGTCTACTTTGAAACCTTTAATTATATGTGTATTCATACACCATGGGCGATTCCTAATTTGATATTTTGATATGCCGACAATATTGGTATAGTAAATTGCTTAAAACTAGCACTTCTGAAAGCCAAGTTATATAGTGATGTATCTCAAACAGTAAAACTTTGACTAATACATATACTGTCTTATCTAGGCATATACAAGGATATAAATAAAAAAATTCTTTAGAATAACAAACAAATATATTTAATGAGAATCCGATCTTTGAAATTAGCACACTGTTGTTCAATAAAAGATAAAGATGCCCTTATCTACACCTGTTTAACCAGTTAATTATGAATGGTATGGCCTTCAGGCAGTTTAGCTGTAACACACTTAGTTTCACCTCTGTTGATTATCCAACAAAGAAACTTGTAAACAAGACTTGGTCACCTCTGAATTAAGTTTAATCAGCAACACCTTTATTGTCTGACAAAGAAACGCTACGTAAACTAGTCATAGTGAACTTTGGATTTGCTGCTGCCGCTGCGTTAAAGTGTTTGACAGTCAGATGGATAAACAAATCAAAGACAATTTTATAAATGGATACTTGGGATATCTTATGACTGATGTCTGGTTGTTCAGAGTATGTCTTTCTCAAAATTTTGGAATCGTCTAGCAGATAGAGGGACTTTATGATCTTTGGTATATATCAGGGATCCTGAAATTGTAATGGCTTCTGTGGGACATTTTCTGAAAATTAATGTGACACATACATATTTGTTAAATTTAATAATAAAAAAATCAAAGGAGATATAACAATATGTGACAAAAAGAAAGCACTGACATGTCTAATTATTACATGTATGGGCAAATATGTCAGTTTCATTTCTGTCTCTTCTGCTGCTTTAGTATTAGTTTTAATCCTTTTTCCTTTCAAACACTACACAATAGAATTTCACCCAACAATAGTATTTATTACCATCTACTATTTTAAAAATTAACTACTGACAACAAGCAGTTTTTTCTACCTTGGAAATATGTAAAACTGATGGGCTTATTCTTGAAAGTCAAAATGTGAAGTTTTATTTGATCATAACCCCCCAAAAATACAGTAAATGTTGGAGGAGGAAGATAAAAATTAGTTGTTATTGCCAGTATTTTTTCTTTGTGCATCACAATATAATTAAAAATATGCATGATAATTTGTGCAATTCAGTATAGTTAAAAAAACCCACATGGTATGAGGTACTGATGTAGAAATGTCTATTGTACAGATATTGTGGCAGTTGTTAAATGATAGGGTTTTTAATATGTCCAAGAGATAAGCTTTCGCAACACATTTGGAAAGTGCCTTGTGGCTAAGGAGTGTTTAAGCAATTGGGAAAATATAATGCCAAAACATTCTTAGTCAGCAACACCTCTTGATTGTCCAACAAAGAAATAATGTGTAAACAAGACCAAGTCACCTTTGAATGAAGTTTAGCCAGCTACATCTTTATTGAATTTCCAATAAGGAAAACTAGACCTTGTGACCTTTGAATTTTACTTGATTAATGTGCTTATTTGACTGTTAATGGATAAATAAAACCAATACAATTTTATATAATGATAATCAAGAGACTGTGATTACAAGTTTGTATATATATATATATATATATATATATATATATATATATATATATATATATATATATATATATATATATATATATCACTTTTCCTACTGAAATATTGTGGTTACATTAACACACTGGTCATAGTTTGTTAGTGGAGCATGTCTCTGCAGATACAAATCTTTATGCAAGTTCATATATAAGATTTAAAATGTTTCTTTAAGTACCATTTTATTTTGATATTATGCCATGCATATGAAAATCCAAGTGTTATAAAGTAATCAAACATTTTTAATATTTTTTGAACAATAAAAATTCAACTGCATGAGAAATTTTAAGATTTTTTGTTTTTGATGTTACTAATAAAGTTATTTGTACAATGAGAGCAACCTGTTTTTATTTTTTCCTTTACATGATTGTGAATGATCTTAACAACCAAGATTACTTATTGCTATATATTTAAGCACTGGCTTTAACTTTTACTTATTGCTACATGTATATATTTTAGCAATGGCTTTAACTTGCATCTGGGGGAGCCACAATGGCATAGCAGCTAGTGCACCAGAATTTTAACTGAAAGGGTGCTGGTTTGAATCTTACCATCAGAACTGCCTTGGTCAGCTAAGCTTGGTGTGTTCTTGAGCAAGGCACTTTACTTCAACCGCCTTGGCACTAAATAACCTCCTTGTGTTGCTATGTCGTAAAGTACCAAACCAAGTAACTTGTTCTGACCCCATTCCATTGAAATTAACAAAATGTATCCTCAGATAAATTTTTGTTAACACCAATTGTGGAATAGTCATTGTGCATAAAAATCATATTTTTATATTGTGAATCTTCACAACAACTTATATGATGTCATCAATATAACATTTTGATCCATTTGAATAGTTATTATATGTTAACATGTAGAAGATTGTATACAACATCATGCTAGGTAAGTGTGTCAGGTTTTGATGTGATAATAAGCATGTCAAGTTACCAGTGCCTAACTGAATTTCAAGTGAAACCAATACAATTTTTCAAAAGATTTAATGAATAAGTTTTTGCATTTCATCATGTGATAAAAAGAATCTTTGATCTAAACTTAGGGATTTTCAATGCTAAAAGATAGAAATCATTCAACAATGAAAAAACCATGCACAATCCATACTAAATTAAGATATCCATAACTCATGGTCAGGTCTGTGGCTCTTAAGGGTGGTGGAGAACTGAAGCTGTGACCACAGAAGGACAAAAATTTACTATCAGTGTTGTGAGCCCTATAATACTAACAATCATTAGTCTAAACATTTTAATGTGTCATACCAAACTAATAGTATTCTGTCAAATACCATATATACACACTTTTATGTTGATTCCAACTGCAATCAACATAGACCTTGATCTGCTGTCACATGATATGCCAGCAGGTCAGGGGCTATGTTGTTTGTTCTGTTGATTACTCCTAACAAACTGCACAGACTCATATCTGTTGGCACGTTATGCGATTGCAGATATGGGTCTGTGCAGTTTGCAGTTGTGCTCAACTTATAAGCAAGTACATATGGTAGCTGTTCTGTGATCTTCAGACAGAACTTGATGGACTCCATCTTTTTCACAACTGGTAACACAGGAAGAGTATTAATGATCTGCAACTTGAGTGTAACAAATTCATTTGTTAATTTAGCTTTGGACATTCCACATAAATTTAGAAGCTGTCAAAATTTTAAAAAATATAGGGCACAGGCAGTTTGGCAGAGTTGCCAGTACTATACATTCGTGGCAAGACCTACAAAACATGCTGCTTGCATCCTATTAACAAGAGGAAACTAGAAAAATGATGAGATGATATGCTGCACTGCTAATTTTTGAGAAAAAAATTCCCTTTGTAGGTACCTACTACAAAAATCCAGTCAGGTGAGATCTTCCATTTTTCATGTGGTAGTACTGTAACTGTGCTGCTATGGTGATAAAATGAAAATGATTCAAGGTTAAAACCTACCATTGTGCATAGTTTACACATATGTAGGCTTATTTGGAAAATTTCTGCAGATTTGTTTTTACATTAATTATTTTCAGCCATTCTGTGATGATAATTCTCTAAAATATGGTACCATATACAATACACCACACACAGGCTGGTTCAACAGCTCATAAAAAATTTAGTTGCTCGTCACCATCAATCACTAAGCTCCAGTCTGCAGTTGCCAGGAATGGGTATTGTGTTCCATTGGCATTAATAACTTGCCATTCCTATAATTTTCTAAAATCAATCAGTTCGAAAACTTAAAGACCATCTAAATCATGCTGGTGTGCAGCAAAAAATTAGACATGAACAGAAAACAACGAAATACAAAACAAAGAAACAAAAGATCAAACCACAATGTTTATTGTCTTAATTTGGTGGTCAATATGTAATGCATGTCGTACAATCCTAGCTTACATATATTGGATTGATATACACCTATTTTGTTAACCATCAAGAAAGCTGCTGCTAATCATTACATGAAGTATGACAGTGTAAATGGAACTGTACACATACAAATTCAGGTTTAGTTTTTTTTACAGAGATACAAAATGGAAGATATAAGTAGCACATACTGAAGAACAAATAATATTAGTTTCAGCAGTTAAGTTAGAAATTAAATACCACTAAACAAGACCAGATCATCAACAGTGTTAAGAGTACCAAGCATGTATTGTTGTTAGCCCTTTCTTAAGATATCATGGCTTTATACATGTACCATACATACTCGCTTATAAGTCGAGACAAAGTGCAAACAACAAAGATCCTTATCTGCCATACCATAGTGCACCTGCAGATCAGGGTCTATGTTAATTGTTCTACTGATTACTCCTAACAAACTGCACAGACATTATGTGATGGCAGATCTGGGTCTGTGCAGTTTGCAGTTGGACTTATTAGCGAGTATATACATTAGTTTTAAACAAATGTTATTTGTTATATCAGTGTCAGTATCTAATGACTCATCTAAACATCATTCTCCCAATTTCAGAAGAATCTGATTCATAATGTAACTTGTTGAGATTATCTCCAGTGATGATAAACATACTATTCCTCCACTTCTGAAAGTAATCTCAGTCTGCCTCTATTGTCTTATCATTGCAGAAAACTAATTGTGTCCAACATCAGTGCATCAAAAAAATTTCAATGACATTCAAAAGTTACAAGGTGTAAAAAATGATTTTGGTATAAAACATTTTGATCTCTGAAAACTGTGTGTAAAGACCTACAGAAAATATGGTAACAGGTCCAGTAAGAGTCATGCTACCAAAGAATCCTTTAACAATAGTAAGAAGTACAGTTTATATCATAATAGATGTTGAGTAACATGCTGCTGATTAGTGTGCCTGTAAGCCCCGTAAAATTATTGAAAAATGTCTTTTTACAATATCCATTTTATAAATCATACGGCTGTTTAATTACTGGCATGAACTGTTTCAAGCAAAATAATTGTTACTTTAGCATTTGAAATTTTTACAATAATGCCAATAAATACAATAATTAAAAAAGGTATATTCTATGCAAAAGCATCAAGGGTTTTATTTTTAACACTTGTGAATCTATGAAGAACCTATGTTACCAGTAAACTGAAATAAGTGGAGTGCTCTAAATCCAACTTAAAACTTGACCTTTACAAGGCAACTACATGGGAATAACGAGCTTGAAATTGTATTTATTCAAGGACAGTGTTCATGAGGTTAGCATGTTTGCAAATGGTATCATTATCCCAGTAAATTATCACACAAAAACATCATCAAACTGATCACCTGCAAGTTATTTAAAAAGTTTAATCACTATTTCTGGGACAGAGCTAGAGCAGTTTTTAAAAAAAAAATACCATTTCTCTTTCTTTGTAGTTTCTGTGACCTTGACATTTGACTCCCAAGTCAATAGGTATCTTCCACACCTCAAATGCAGGCCCTGCACAAAATTTGGTCAAAGTAGGTAATAAAGAACTCAGTTGTGTGGAAACAATTCTCTTCTTATGACCTTGATCTTTGACATTTTTACTCCGAAATCAATGGGTTCTTTCTTATCTCAAGTTGATAAAGGTATCTGGTATCTTGGATAAGTTATTGTATGGACAGGTTTCCTTCTTTCAGTACCTGTAACCCTGACCTTTAACCTTTTTGGCCCCAAATCAATACTACTTCCAAAGATAAGTTGAGTTATATTGAATGGAGATAAGATGGATGATTGTTGGAACCAACAGTTTCGAGTTTTATGGCACAGCAACACAAATAGGTTATTTAGTGCAGAGACTATTAAAGTGACTTGTCCAAGAACATGCATTGGTTGATTGAAAGGTAAGATTCAAACTAGCACTCTTTCAATTGCAAATCAAGCATTGCTAATCACTATGCTGCCATGCTTCCAGGGAACAGATGGACAGATAAAGAACAATTATACTCCACATTATAGTGGGTTTATAAAGAAAACAGCACTCTTGCAATTAAAAAATGACACTTTAATAGTACTCTTGCAACTACAAAATGAAACTTTTATAGTACTCTTGCAACTACAAAATGAAACTTTTATTGTACTCTTGCAACTGCAAATTGAAACTTTTATTGTACTCTTGCAACTACAAAATGAAACTTTTACTGTACTCTTGCAACTACAAAATAACACTTTAATAGTACTTTTACAATTAAAAAATGACACTTTAATAGTACTCTTGCAACTACAAAATGACACTTTAATAGTACTTTTACAATTAAAAAATGACACTTTAATAGTACTCTTGCAACTACAAAATGAAACTTTTATTGTACTCTTGCAACTACAAAATGATACCTTTATAGTACTCTTGCAATGACAAAATGACACCATTACTTTAAAAAATAATGCCTTTATATTACTTTTGTAACTTGAAGAAGACATTTTTTCAATAACTCTGCAGAGGGTACTGGTGTACAAAAGACCTAACAACCCATCAATATTCCCATTTAAGATAAGTACTAAGTGACGTATTCTAGAAACAATACTGTCTACAGTGAGTTATTACAAGTGCAAAGACCAGTGTATGTTATTTGCTAGCAGCAAGTGTAACTGTAAGCACGTCTTTTGCTTATTATGCTTGTGAAAACAGATAAAACATGTACCATTCCTCATAAGAAGCAAAGCAAACAAATGTGGCAAAAGTAGGTTTTCATAAAAGAAGAACTGGAGAAACTAATGTGCAACAATACCAAAGCCATTTATGTGCAAAATAGTGGTCAACAATTCACTAGAAAAACAGGTATTGTGAGATATGGAAGCATGTGATCATTTTTGTTTATTAGTTTGTTGGCAGCTAATAATTTTACATGTGTTAACTAAATGTAATGATACCAATTTAATTTAAAATTATTGATATATAGCTGCAAATTTATACCAGTCTGTTAAAATGCAACATATGCCCTTAAGAAGTTTGTTATGATGGAATTACACTTGTACTTTTGTTTCGGAGGTTCATTCTGGCAGATCCTTATATATGTGCCTGGTCTGGTATATGCAAGACATTTGCAGTCTTGTTTATAATACATAAGATATATGATGCAGTTGTGCAAATATGCATATAACTGATTTGCAATTATGTTGTAATAATGTGCTTGGCAAACCAGTAAATGTGAGGATAACAAAACAAACAAAAATATAACTCAAAATGTATTTTTTAACTGGACTCTAAAAATTTCAAAGATCCTGAAATATAACCATATATCCTCTCTTTTACATGTAAACATTGTGTTTCATTTAAATTTTTTAATACCTTTGCTGATTTGTTTTTATTTCAATGGCTTTAAATTTTTACCTAATTATAATCTTTTCTAACATTCCACCGACAGAAATAAATCTCAAATATAAATTTTGTGTAACTTTTTGCTTAAGTTATGGCATAAGATGAAACAAATTTATGAATATTGCTATTATTAATATTTAATTTATGATTTCATACACACTAATCAATATTAAAATTGATTAATATAAAGGATGTTCATACAAATTAACAAATATTAGTATTAATTACTGTAAATCTACTTTAAGCATACTTATGAAAAATATAAAATGAACAACAAGGAGAGGAATCCTACATTGTCCTCAGACATATGTTAAATAAAGTTGAAGCAGTTTTGCTGGCAAAAACATCACCTAGTTCCCCTTGGTGGCTAACACGCGTATCTATCAGCAGCAGTAGCTTTTCACAGACCTCCTGAAAAGAAATCAAGTGTAATATAGGGGAAACAACTTCTTGTTGAATGATCATTAACAGAAAAGAGTTCTGCAGAACACTATGCCTTGCCTCTAAACCATGCTGTTGGGCACCCCACCATCAACTTAAAAAAAATACTTAAAACATACAAAATGTCTTTACACAGAAGTTTAACACTGAAAGGTGATAGCTATGTTCTGCTATCAGCTAATGCAGACAAGTAACATCAGAATTAACACATTCATTTTTATACATGAATCAACACTTCGACTAAAAGCATGACTAAGCTTGCTCATTACTCATCGAAGAGTTTCAACAGTTGGAGGTCATTTGGCGTATAATGATCTTCATTTAGAAGTCAGTCAAGCAATTACATTATGAAACGAGCAGAAATTTAGGATAAACTATATTTACAGTGAAAAGAGACCAAATTCTTTAACATTTTGTGCATTCATACATTTTCTGACATAAATGAATAGATTATAGTGCTAAAGCATTTTTAAACCAAAATGGCCTCTGCCTTTTGGAAAATTATATAACTTTTATGTCTCCTCATAGAATCTGTAGATTTGTCTTCTGCAAATGTTAAAAAGTTTTATCTATACATCAGTAAAATACTTAATACATACATGTCATCTTTTATGGCATGAAAGATGAGAAAAAGCAATTATTAACAGGATGCCATTAATATAATGTTTCGTTAGCTCTTTCTAATATTTTCAGTATTACATGTATGTAATATCAAGTTATAATCTCACACATAGTGTAAATATATCAACTAACTGTGATCAGAGTTATACAAAAGAATTCTTTTTGCAGTTTTTAAGCAAAATATGAGCATACTTTATCATATCATGAAGGGAATCTTATATCGTTGCTAATTTACTTTGAAATTTATGCCAAAATCATTCAATATTTTTAATTTTATTCCACTCCTTTCACAATTTCATAAACAATCTGTTATTCTCAACGACTGGGGCAATACTTGTTTATTACTTGCCCCATGTATGTAAATTTCACCAGTTTTCATGTATAGACATGCAATCCACTCAGCAGTCAATAATATATTGAATAAATGAATACAGTATATACATGTTTATAAGTCGAGTGCAACTACAAACAATACAGACCCTGATCTGTAAGCACATTCTGACAGATCAGGGTCTATGTTGTTTGTTCTACTGAACACTCCTAACAAACTGCATAGATGGGTACCCAGATCTGCCGGTGCATTATGCAATAGCAGATGGGAGTCGGTGCAATTTGCAGCTGAACTTGACTTATACATGAGTATATACAGTAGACACATACATTAAATACTTTGATTTTTAGAGGAAAATGGAAGACAGCAAATATGGTTAATAGTGAGACAACAAAATAGTGGCTTTGCATGTAGAAAAAATAAACCAAGGTGAAGTCTGGTAAAATACACAGGTAAGCGATGGAGACAAGGATGAGAGGCTGCAAGATGATATGGCTTTCAACTTAATCTGTTTAAATTATACACAAGATGATGTGAATTCACTTTCATTGGTAGGGTATGAATTTGCATGGACTTTTGGGTTTCTACAAGTAAAAAAATTTAGTTACCCAACTTGTAAAATCTTAGTCAGAAAGGCATTTTCCTCAGAAGTATTTAAATACCCCAAAAACATCATTTTGCAAAACCAAGAAAAGTATTGAGTAAGGAAAAATAAATTAAGCGTTGTTGTTTACCAATGAAAAGTGTATCACACTTTGGTCTTCATGACTTTAGTAAGGGAAATGGTATTATAAAAGAAAGAAAAACAGATCAATAAAAAAGCTGCATTGAAAGAAATAGAGCATGCAATTTATATAAATCAACATACGGGCTTTAAAACTAAGTATCGGCATAAAATGAACAAAAACTACTGAGTCATATTGTGAATGTAGGCATGAAAAATGTGCACTTAAATAATTATAAAAAATTTATGAACTGAAGAAAAAAGAAATGTATATGAAAGATCTGACATTGTATGATGCATCTTTTATGTACAAACATAATTGTACAGTATAGGTAAACTTAAAAATACAGATATATATAATTTACACCCAGCATTGCCAAGCTTACACTAGACTGCTCTAAATACATATAGTATAAACATACAAAATTAAGATCTACTTTATCTACTGTATTTTATCTATTGTAATCCCTTGGGACCACTCTATTTAATCTGCGTAATTAATTTTTTACAGATGTTTTGGTATTTCTCTTTCTCTTTTTCTTGGTGAGAGATGAAATTACCATTGATCATGAGCTTGTCAGAGGAAATTTATGGCACCTACTTAATTCAAAATTGTTTTCTTCCAGAGTTGAAAAACCCTGAAGATCCCAGGATTTAAAAACTTTTACAAAAATTCTCCTGCAGTCACAGTCTGGATGCTGCACAAGAAGGGATATATTGTCTGATTAAGTTTCACAACCATGGTCAATAATGTATACAAAACTAGACACAAAGGCAAACAATAAATCACAGGTGGGCTGCTCATATGTAGGGGTGGGTATAACCTAAATGTGAAAACTGACACAATCCTTATAAAATTTATACATTTTTCTTCCATATGTCATGGTTCATAATACATAAAATATCACACCCTGTTAAAACCATGTATCACACAATAAAATTCAATACAGCATACCTACAAATGCACCATTTCAAATTGAATTGTAAACACTTGAGGCAAGAATGTGTCACATTCAAATATCTCAGGTAACACTTCAAGAATATTTTTTACAACACAATTCCAGATACACTGAAATTCTGATGTATTAAATACTACATAGTCTCCTTGAATGTGAATAGCACATCTCTTAAATTAATTACTTTTCAGTTCTTAAATATATTGTAAACAGAACAAATATCTTAAAAATAGTATGAAACACTCTTTGATTTTATGCACTGCACAGCTTAATATAGCCTACCATATATACACACTTGTAAGTCGCATCCAACTGCAAATGGTACAGACCCAGATCTGCCATCACATAATGTGTTGGCAGATCTATGTTGCTTGTGGCATAACTTATAACTGAGTATATTTGGTACTTGTGTTGTACAGAGTCCAAACATCTAAATAGAATGTAGTTGGTATTATCTCCCCTTTTCAATAATGGTAGAGCTTACACTCTGACAATCAGCACACAAATGTAGTTTTTCCAAGAGAAAACTGAAGTCTACGAAGTAACATTTAGCTTTATAGTGAGATATCATGAAACCACAGATTTGTGAAAAATCATTCTAACAAAAAATAGCTGAAAATTACAAATATTATTTCATATACAAATTAAAATGATGTATATATTTCTAGGCTGCAGGAATTCACATGATAAATGATGCCTCATCAATAAAACCAATGTAAACTTTGCAGCAGTTATTAAATTTGTGGTTTAATTTAATAAAAAAAAGACCAGAAAGGTGAATTATACAAAAACAGAAGTAAAAGCATGCTTAAGATACATCAGACTACTGACAGAATTTTTAAAAATTTAACTCATTAACCCCTGGTGCCACATTTATGCATCAGGAGGTAGTACCTTACTTTCAAGCTCTGTAGCGTCACGATACACCAATGTGGATAGTATTACAGAAAAGAAGATAGATGTAGCTCTATAATGATACCAGAAAGTCTGGACTTTCTACTCGCATTACAAAATACTGAAGGAAAAACATTTTTTGAGACCCAATATTTTACACCAAAAATTTGACCATTGTTGGAATTGGATTTTGTGTCTGGATTTTAGACTTATGGCCTGAGATTAAAGGTAGACTGGTCTGAACTGCACACAGACAGATGAAGATTTGCAAAAAGGAGGATAAATTGGGGATATGGAGTAAAAAGTGGCCAGGACACAAAAATGATGGGTCCAATAAGCAAGAAAAAAAAAAAGAATTTCAACTTTTACGCTTTTGCACATGCATGAGTAAAATAATGAATGAAAAACAAATTTTCTAACACATCTAGGCAACAGGCTAAATGATAATCTCTTGGCAGCAGATGTATTTGGAAGTAGCCCCAATATGCATTTCCTACTCCCATTTCAGGCAAAAATGACAAATCTCTCCAGGGTTATGGAGTTAATGGGTCAATTTTGATGATGTCACAAAATCTGAATATTCCTTGCATATTTGTTCATTTGTGCATCAATATTGCACATAAATTACAAGATCAGTCATTCCTTGACAATTTGAAAGATATTTTCAGAACCCTAGTTAAGGGGCAAATTTTGATGACATCACCAAATTTGAATATTCCTTGTGTATTTGACCATTTGTGCATCAATAATGCACATAAATTACAAGACTAGCCATTCTGTGACAATTTGTGAGAAATTTCCAAAACTTTTGTTAACTCTTTAGCCCCTGGCACCACATTTATGCACCAAGAGTTAGTACCCTACTTCTGAACTCTGTAGAGTCAAGGTCATTTAAGATACACCAAAGTGGGTAGTATTACAGAAAAGTAGACAGATGTAGCTCTACAATGATACCAAATAATCTGGACTTTCTACTTGCATTACAAAATACTTAGGGAAAAACATTTTTTTTTGAGGTCCAATTTTTTAACACCAAATATTTGCCTGTTGTTGGAATCAGCTTTTGTGTCCAGATTTTAGACTTTTGGCCAGAGATCAAAGGCAGACCAGTCTGGCTGCACACAGGCAGGTGAACCTTTGCAAAAAGGAGGATGAGTTGGGGATTTGGAGTAAAAAGTGGCCAGGACACGAAGATGATGGGTCCAATAAGCAAAAAAAAAAAAAACTTTTATGCTTCTGCACATGCATGAGCGAAACAGCCAATGAAAAACAACATTTCTAACAGAACTAGGCATCAGGCTAAATGAAAATCTCTTTGATGCAGATGTATTTGAATGTATTTAGAAGAAGCCCCAAAAAATGTGTTTCCTACTCCCATTTCAGGCAAAAAATGAAAAAAATCTCCAGGGTTTTTAAATTAAAATGAATTTTATGTAAAAACAAAATGCCAGATTTATGTATAGAAAATATTTTTTTTTAAATATTGAAAATCAAATTTAGGAGACTAAAGTAAACAAATATGATTTATAACATAATTCCCTTTTGGTAACAACCTGATTTTATCCTGATTTAGTACCAGTAAATGTTAGACAAAAAGGAATCAATAAAATCAACCTTGTACACAAATGAAATATTGTCTAATATAATACTTCTTTACAGTTACAGTCAATTTGATCATTTTGAAATTGACAGAAACCTTGTTTAATCTCTTAAACAACTGTTTTAAAATAACTCTAAGATGAAAAAGAATGACACTAGGTAAAGAACTATATAGTATCAAGTATGGTGAACAATTTATGAACAGATGTGTACGATATAGCTGCTATAATGTACATGACATATAATGAGTATTGTTATTTTTGTTGACTTGGAGGGATGGTAATACTAATAGTAATAAAGTATAGATCCGCTAGCCTTTAAGATTAATTTTATGTCAAATAAGGCATGCAAAAGAAAGAAAATTAAGAATTTTTTTGAGCAGTATGTTTACTTTAGTAAACACGGCCATCAATAGCAATGTATCTAGAATTATATTCTGCCATCTGATCTTATACAAGTTAGTATCACTTCAAGCCACCAAGCCATCAGTATTTACTGGATGGTAACAAGCTTGTTCTTTCTCCTGACCTTTTCCTCATTTTCCAGTAGCACTGGAACTGTGCCATTCATGTAATGGTGCTATCTCTCAGACTTAATCAATTCTGTTGAGTGGTGTTGAGAAGTCATGACTTAAATATCTTTCTATTTTTAGTAATGGCAGCTATATCTGATGGTGGATCAGCACAATCTACACAAATTTGAAAGACATTTATGCCAGCATACTTTCTCTAATATTTGGTCAAATTCTGTTCAACTGTTTATGAGAAAAAGTTTGTTATATTTTTATTATTTTTAGTAATGGCAGCCATATCTGATGGCAGTTGAGCATCATTTGCACAAACTATGAGGGATTTCATGCTAGGCTGTTATCCATCAATTTGATCAAATCCTATTTAATGATTTTGTGAAAATGTTTAACGGTCAATTGTGGAGGTTTCTGTTTAAACTTACTGTTTAATCTTCAATACATGAAAACTCTACATGATACTATTATAAATTTCTATTTCATCATTTATGAAGAGCTGTATTAAAAGCATGACCCACACAAAGTTGGCATAGGTATTACCTACTGCTAATCTGTATAAATAACATCACAAGAACAAAGAACTGACTAATATATAGACTACAGGGTAAGGAATTTATGACAGGCTATGACATTAACAGTAATCTTATGGAAATTGAAGAAAATGGGTAATGCTGCACCTACAGTCAAATATGGTTGTTGACAGATCAAGACAAAAACAAAACAAATGATGACAGTTACTGTAAAAGAATTCAGAGAATACTGTGCATTCAAACACAGAAGCATGATCTTGGCATATTTCTTTACTTTTATATTATATAAGCCACAGTGAAAGGACAAATTCATCAGATCCACATTATGAGTCAAAACTTGTTGGTAATAACTATAAAAAAATCAAGAGTTCTTTATACTGGTATGTGTGGAGTCCGACCCCTTTAAATGCAACCTTTATCTCCTAAGATAATATACCAAGTTCTGCTTGATATCTGCTGTTCTTATTTCTCCATCATAAATCTGTGAACCATGGATTTAATGAAGATATATGTCCACATTTCACATTTCTGTAGTCTGTGAAAATGATGTTTAATTTTTCATGATTCTCTCTCTCTCTCTCTCTCTCTCTCTCTCTCTATGACCTTGGGAATCTCACAGAATTTACAAAAATCTCATAAAATATTTTGTAAGAATATCTGATGTGTTTCAGACATGTCATACTAAGTCTATACAGTGATGTCTGACATATAAAGGAGGTTTATTGCAGTGAAAGATTTAGCAGGTATATTCAAATGGAAGCAAAGCAGAGCAAAATCATCTTGTCTCATCTTCAGATGCCATATTTAAAATGCAGCTGTTGTCTGCTTCTTGCTCTTTGTACACTATCCTTCCTTCATTCTCTGAATCATCAACATCATCCACATAGACATTTATTCTGTGCTCAAAGTACACAGTCTGCCGTGTGGGAGATGAAGGCGAGACAGCAGCAATATCATCTGAAAAAGACCGCTCTTGTTCAGCTAGATGAGAGATAACAGTAACAGGTTCGATACCATTATCTGGAGTGTTGTACTCCAAATCAACTTCCTCCATGTCCCGGATATCCACATATGGAAGTTCCTTTGCAGCACGGATTAGCTGCTGGCAGTACACATTGGAAAAGTCAATTGGTTCTTGGTCATTCTCCCTGCAAAGAAGATGAAGATAGGTTATGGTGTGTCCAACATGGCATATCCTTTTAGTCTGATTCGTAAATGGAATGGTATATATCAGAAGTCCTGAAGTTCTAACAGCTCTTGGTGGACATTTTCTCTGAAAATTAACATGGCAACCAGATATTTTTAGAAATTTAAAATAAAAACATTCAAAAGGGGTATAACAAGTTGTAACAGAAAAGAAAACATCTATATACTCAATTATTGCATGTTCCAGAAACCGTGTCATTTTTGGTTCTGGATTTGCAGTTCCCTCATTTGTAGCATTATCCTTCTTTGCTTCACTAATTTTCTCTCAAACTACTTACTTATAAAAATGATTTATTCATTCAGAAAACTATACCAAAGAATTTCACCCAAAAGAGGTATTTTATGCCTCTCAGTTTTTAAACAATTTTTTATGAACTGCCAGCAAGCTGACTTACTACCTTGAAAATATACAGCATTTAAGTAATGGGCATTTCTAGACAAGTCTGATTGTAAAGTATTGGCAGATTACAATAGAAGTTGTTGCTGCTGACATCTGTTTGTTTTTTTAATTAGGTTAAACAAATTTTATCCTAATGGACTTGTATGTGCTGCCACACTTTAACACAAGATAAAAGTCCAGGGTGTGAGGGACTGATGTGATGTCATTCAATTATAAGGTTGTGGCAAGTCCTAGTGATAAGCTTTCATGCTTTGTTTTCATTCTACTTTGTGGCTATACTGTGTTTAAACAACTGAGAAAACATAATGATCAAACTATTGCATGGAACAATAATGAGCACCTTGTGTCCAATGTCTGATATTCCCAAGTTAGCTAATGGTCATGTTAGTTCATTTGTCAGTCACATCTGGCAAATAAGTCAATTTTAGGATCTCTGGCATGTATATCAATGCTTGTTCCTTGTCATCACTGATGCTTATCCTGTAATTTTTATAAAAACCCAAATTGCTTACAGCAATATGCTTAATTCATACAAAAACGATGTCTTAAAAGTCACTAATGTGAGTAAAATATTGATAAGGTAACCCATATTGGTAGAGGTGTTGAAGTTAAAATTCCATTTCAAATTTTGCAAATTAAAGTCCTTTAGAGTCCAATGCTGGAAGAGATCTCAACATGATCAACCAAATGAATAATGAATAAGGAATTTCAAAATCTAAAAAAGACCCATTATTTTAGCTTACTGTATTGAATTTAATTGAAACACAGACACAAAATCTTTGAAACACATATCTTGGTTGGTTGGTTCATATCTGGTTGGTTGGCTCATTAATAACGGCAACATTATTGACTACATAATGCTCTGGGGCAATGGGAGTTAAAGTACCTTTCCTATGGATATATCAAGGCAGCCCACATTGGACAGATACCTAATTTTAGATGCTATTCTGTATGGGAACTTGAAGATCAGAGAATACTGGCCAACAACTAAAATAGTAAGTCTATTTTGACAGTTTTTTTAGGGCTGTGCACTTTATGTGGTAGCATCAAATTTTTTTTTCAAAATCATACTGACAAACTCAACACATCTACTGTCAATATCCACAAAGTGAAAAAAGTACAAATGATGATCAAAAAGCATTACAGAACTAATCGTAGTCAGCAAAAAAGTCTGGAAAAAGTATGAGACAGGAAATTCTCTCAAAATCAATTTAAACTGAGGCAGTATTAATATGACTGTAATGGTTGCAATGCTATGAGTAGAGACAAGGGCCAACGAGCTCTATGCTGATGCAGGATTCTTACTTCTGCCTTGACTTAAAGACATCACAAGTGAAGGCATTACTTCCAGCTCAATGATATCCAGTTCTGGTGGAGCACTTTCTCCCAGATACATTCCTCTAAACCGAATGCATTTTCTTCTTCTGAAGGAAATGTAACTTCCTCTTCTTCTTCTTCTATCCTTTCTTCTTTTTCTGCTGGAATTCCAGTACAGCCATCACCACTCCTTAGAGGAGGCTCTATTTCCTGTAGAAGCACCTGCTCCCAAACAATTTTATCTCATCCTATTCTTTTTCTTTCTTCTGAAGAAAGTACAACTTCTTGTTCATCTTCTACTCTCTCTTCTTCTTCTGGTATTCCTCTCCATTCATCACCACATATTAGATGAGGCTCTGTATCCTGCAATAACACCTACTACCAGACAATGCCATCTGCTCCTGAGACACACAGTAACTGCCTGAGGACCTAATATTTGATGCCTTGTCCTCCCTCAGATACCAGTATATCAAGAGGCACTTGTTTACATCAAATGGGTTTAAGCAAGGACAGGAATGATTTGCACTGCAAACTGCTCTGACACATATGGCAAGCAGTGAGAAAATAGAATTCCAGGACTACTCTAAGTTGAATGTTTCTGTCCCCAGAGATGAAGTGGTGGAATTTCAAAAACAACCAAATTGGACTCTCTATGCTGATAGACAGGTTCTGTGAGGTACCTTATGTCACTTGTTCATTTATTCTTCCTGGATCAGGGTGTAAGTTTACAGTGGGTACCTGGGTAGATGTTAGTGTTCCTGTTTTCAAATGTCTATCAGCATAGAGAGTCCATCTCTATGCTGATAGACATTTGAAAACAGGAACACTCTCTATGCTGATAGACATTTGAAAACAGGAACACTAACATCTACCCAGGTACCCACTGTAAACTTACACCCTGATCCAGGAAGAATAAATGAACAAGTGACATAAGGTACCTCACAGAACCTTACACCCTGAACCAGGAAGAATAGATGAACCAGTGACATCAGGTACCCCACAGAAACTTACACCCTCAGCCTGGATGAATAAATTAACCAGTGACATCAGGTGCCCCACAGAAACTTACACCCTCAGCCTGGATGAATAAATTAACCAGTGACATCAGATACTGCATAGAACCTTACACCCTGATCCAGGATGAATAAATGAACCAGTGACATCAGGTAACCAAAGTGCCTTACACCTAATCCAGGAAGAACAAATGAACCAGTGACATGAACAATGACATCTGATGAATTAGAATCTTGTTACATTTTTCCTGCTGTTGAATATGTTGATTTAATTTTTTATTTATTTAATGAATTATTAATGGATTATTAAGTTTTACTTCAGATATTATTTCAACTTCTAAGACTGTACTCAAGTTATTCATCATCTCTGAATGTAATTTTGTAATAAAGTCATAATGTGTAAATATAGCCATGATGTAATATCAGAATGTAAGTAAAAATCTGTAAACTCTTTTACTAAATCTATCTGAAGTAATTTATATATATTTAATTCTCAAGTATAAAGCATTCCTGATATAATTGGTAAAGTGTTTATTAGGACAGCATGCATATGATGTACATCCATCCCTTATAATAATTTATAATAACATTGGTGTAATTCACAATCTTAGACACTTTGAACTTTTTGTGTGATTCTCAAGTCAGGGAACATTATTTTGACAAAATTTGAAAAATGATCAGCAGTAAATGGGAGATTATTGATGCTGATTCTGCAAACATGGATTTCAGTAATGGTGTATTTGTCGTTGTGTTTAATATGCTTTAACATGCTCCATTATGTGTAATGAGATTCTTGCCACCATAGCACATTTTTAAATCAGTTTTATAGGAAGGGCAGAATATTTATTCATATCCTTTGAACCTGATTCCAACCAATGAAATTACTGTTTCAATCTATCACTGAATATCATGTGATATTTTCGTTGCTTAGATTTTGGCATTCTAGCATGTGGAGATAGTATACAATTAGACATCTTGGCAAACTTTAAACACCAAAGCCAAACTGTACCTGTTTTATGTTGATTGAGCTCATTAGTAATCCAATCAAAATCAATTAATCCCTTTAAGCCTTTTGGCATTACTTCTAATCACACAGTATAATCCCTGACGACAAACTTCAAACACTGAAGACAACTGAACCTGCTGACAGAATCAAGGGAGTGTTTATTGTTTTATGCTGTTTGAAATTAACAGCGAAATAGTCTTGCTCTACTCAAGCCAGTTCAGTCATTTGAGATCACATGCAGTATTATCATAAATATGCCACAGTGGAAGTAAGATGTGAAACAAATGGAATAAGAAAATTCAATAATCATCTTGTATATACAGGTGATTCCTGGGAGTCAACCCAAATCTCTGGAGCCGACCACCCCACACACACCCAACTTGGGAGGTTCAAATGCATGATCAGAACCCCCACCGATTTCAATTAATAATGTTAATTGCTTACTGGGGTGAAGATAAAGGAGAAAGCCCTAAATACCAGTTTTATGAAGAATTGTCCCCCCTCCTAAAAAAATCAGTATTTCATGTACTGAATTCATCTCTCTAGCTCAAATATATTCATTCAATGAAAACCACCTATGGCATAAAGAGCAAAGTTAATGGGGAGGGGATCCAAACAATGAAAACAAACAAATACATTGTGGAAACATATGGTACTTCAAAATGTACATATTTATATTATAAAAACTAGAAATATGTCAATATCACATGGATCACTCAACCAATATGAAAACTGAAGGGAAAATTTAAGTAAAAAACTAGGGGCCATAACTCGGAACAATTACATCAGAAAAAAGTGAAAATTCAGCCTGACTTATCTTATTTTAAAGCCTCATACCCAATTTGGTTTCAGTGAATAAAGTCCATGAATTGAGCAGAAACAAAAATTCTGATGCAACTGAAGAGCAAACTTCTATGTCAAACTGTGGCTATAATTTAGCAGCATTTTGTTGGAAAATTGTAAAAATAAAACATGACCTATTTTTTTCTTGATGTAAGAACCTCATACCAAATTTAGTTTGAATCCATGATGTACTTCAATTTTTTTTTTTTTAGCAGGAATGAAATTGCAATAAAAGGACATAAGTCTGTCAAACAGGGGAAATAACTTCCTTAAATTTATTTGGAAAATTGTGAACATTTAACTTACCTAGGTCTTTTAATGTAAAATCTCATGATCAGATTTGGCTTAAATTCATTAAGACCTTCAAATGCTACTCTGTGGATACAAAATTATTATGTAATAGAAGGTCAAAATTCATATCAAAATTCTCAGTTAAACAGGGGCCATTACTTCATTAAATTTTGTTGGAAAATCTGAGTAATGAACTTGATGTAGGTCGTTGTAATGTAAGGCTTCATAATAAATTTAATTTGAATCCATTGCATCCTATAGCAGTTACTGGGCAGATTTGAAATTATAATGCAATAGAAAGGCCAAGTTCTAAATAAGGGCCACTGTGATAAAAAGGTCAAGTTCTAAGTCAAACAAGGGCCATAATTCTCTGAATTTGTTGCAAAATAGTGAAACTTGAACTTGACCTGGTGACAGACAGACATGGATAACATGTAATATGCCCCACCATAAATACGGAGTCAAACTCTTCAAATTAAAAGTTGGGGAGTACCATAATTCCACTAGCAACCCTACCTGTTGTATATGGACACTGCAATAAATGCTGGGTGAGGGATAGGCAGCGGGATTTCTAGCTTGTCAAAATAAACCTCATCATTGACTGGTTTCCATGGAAACTTCCTTCCCCTGGAGTAAAAAGAATCAAAATTAAATACATGGCATATGAAGCCATTAAACCAGTTATATAAAAATGTAATCAAATAATGTCTTAGTCAAACTCCATTAAAAGTATGTTTTTTTTCTAGACTAAATAAAAAACACTGTTTAGAATCTTTTGGTAAAGATGGAAATTATTACAGAAACATTTGGATTTAGGCACCACCAGTCAAATGATTTACCACCAATATTACCAAGAGAACAGTAAAAAGGCACATTATCAACCTGCCCAATGTTGAAAACTCTTCAGTGTAGGCACTTCAAAGGCATGGTTGACTCTAAAGATTATTGACCAATGGTTCTCAATGATCTGGACCTTTTGTCAAGGTACATGTTTCTGAACTAAATTTATTGTGCAGAAAACATTATTTTCTTACCAGACATTCCATGGCCATGACCTCTGAATCAAGATCCCAGAATCTATAGGTTTCTTTATTACACTAAATGCAAGCCATTTACAAATTTTGATCAAGAGGAACTTACTCTAGAACAAGTCATTCTGCAAACCCATTTTCCTCTGAGCCTCAATTAAGTTGACCTTTCATCTTTTGATCCCAAACTCAATAGTCCTCTTGCATATTTTTAGTACAAGCCCTCAACAAACTTTGTTTATGGTACACAGCCTAAAACTAAACTTATGCAAACACCATTTTTCTTCTTTAAGTAACAGTGACCTTTAACCTTTGACTCCATAAATGAAAGGCTTTTTCCTCATATCAAGTGCAAGCCATCCCCAAAATTTGATCCACATATGTGACATAAAACTAATGTTATTGTGCTGAAACAGTTTTTCTGTTTTTAGTCACAGTGACCCCGACCTTTGACTTTTTGACCTCCCAATCAATAGACTACTTTAGCCCATATACATGTCATCCACAAAGTTTGGTAGCTGTAGAAGGTAGAGAACTCAAGTTATTATGCAGAAATGACCTTTTTCATTTCAGTAAGTAACTCTGAACTTAGATTTTTTAAAGTCAATAGTTTTTCCTTACACAAGCGCAAACCATCCACAAAGTTTGGTAACTGCAGATGGTGGACAACTTGAGTTACTGTGCAGAAATGAAATTGGTGATAGACAGAGGGAAAGATTGATGGCCAACATCATAACACAATATGATCTGCCTTATGTCAGACATGTAAAAATGTGTCAAAAATAGAACAAAACCACTGTCAACGGCTGTATGGTCATAAACTAATCTTTAAATAGAGACCAGTGTGACATTATTTCTCCAATGACTGCAGTACCCTTAATGATAATTACATACCATATTATCTGACAACATTAGGAAATAGTGTCTAAGAAATAAGCTAAATGCTGAGGAAACATAAATCAACTGTCCCGTGAAATATAGTCAGGGACCTTGTTTTCAATGAAAGACACAGTATGCCACATGATACATCTAAATGCTACATTATGTGACCCTATCAACAACAGTGTCTGTGAAAATGACCTAAACATAAACTGCAACCTACAAAGCTAAGCTCAATGTTAGGGTAAGTACAAATCAGTGATCCATGAACTGTAAGTCATAGTATACTAGTTTATGCTGATGGCTGCAGTATTCTTTATGACACAATTACATGCCAAGTTATGTGAATTCAGAAGCAACAGTAAATGAGAAAAAGAGCTAAATGTAAATGTTCACACAAATCACCTGACCTTTAAATATTGACCACAAATACCAAATTTTTACTGAAATGTGTAGTAATCCACACTGTACATCTAAATGACAAATTACATGATTGTACCAGCAAACCATGTCTGAGAAAATGACCTAAACACAAACCCTAAGATTAATGTTGATGCAGTGACTTGCTTTGCAATCTGGACAATTTTTTTTCCAATAACCTGAAAACCTAATCAGGTCATTTACATACAAATGCCAATACACCAACTGAATTTCATTTGTGTACCTCAAGTGGTTTATGCTGCCACTTTTGGAAAAGTGATCCTTGTGTCTCTGTCTCTTCCTATATGTGTATGATACAATTTACCCCTGTGAGAAAGGCATGTGAGACAGGCTTATCACACATGAGTGCATCCACTGACACTGTAGATAATGTCATTATGCTTATGATCTGCAATTTTTCATGCTGTTTTATTACTGAAATGATGAATTTTGCATCTATAAACAGTCATTCTTTACCACAATGTCATTCTTGTTTACCACAATTTCTTTCTTTTTAAAACTAAACCTTTAAAGCTCTTTCTAATGTACAAATTTTAGAAAATTCTATCTACTTCTAAAGCTATAACCATACCATTTAAAAAATTCTATCTATTTCTAAAGCTATAACCATATCAATGACATGCCACCATTATTTCCAACACTATTTCCTTGTAAGAAATGGAAAATCCATTATACGTGTTGGTATGGGATAGGGAAATCCAAACCTCTGGATAAGGATTTGTAGGAACCTGATAGAGCCTCATTCATGTTAACAAATTTTTATTTTCAGGTGGGCTTTCCCATCCAATACCAATGTGTGTGATGGATTCTATTATTCTTTCTCCAAGCTGAGATGAGACAAAACCTAAGTGGAATAGGGGCAACATATAAAAATATAAAAAGGTTTAATCTAGTTCAAACTAGTTTTAAAAAAACTTGTACAAAATATGAGCCAAAATCTAAACAATCTGTATATTCTGCTGGAAATTACTAAACAGAATGAACATTTTTAAAATTAAAATGGACATACAGATTTAAGTTTAGATGGCCATATGGACATACTGACCAGGGGAACACAGATGACTCCTCAGTAATAGAAGTGCATAAGAAACATAGACCCTGGTAAACATGGAATATGTTTCTGGTTTAGAAAGGATCACAGAAGACTATTCATTTTATTACCTACTACCTCATTTACTATAGAAACATCCCCCCACTCCCAGGGCCACTGGCCAGAATCGAAAATACATAACATATACTGTATTGTGCATCTTCCTGCTATGACTGCAAATACCAAGGTTAGAAAAAAAAATATTCAACAAAGTCACTGTAACTCAAATTTACTATTGAACTCTGACCTCATCCCAAGGACCCTAGTATACAAGTACGATATGGACAACTAATGAACACTGGTGAAATTTCACCAAGAGTTAATGAGGAAAGACAGGGTTACAAACAGAGACAGATGCAAGGCATCATAATATTGCTGATACTAATAACACTAGAAACCAATTGGAAGTGAGTATTGTGAAAGTCAATGCACAGAAAGACCTGGGTGTAAAGAATCTGCTTGTAGGCATAATCTTCTGGTCAGGGTTGAAGTAAGCAGCATCCAGATGTGGGGCTCTGGTCTGAACATCTCCTGAAATATGCATTCATAAATAAGCGTAAAAACCAGGTAACAAATTTTGGTGAAACACTTTTTTAAAAAAATATATACTTTCTGAACAGCATTTTCCAGACCAAAATGTCATGTTAATGTGACAATGTGTATGTACTTCTACATGAAAGAACAACTTAGAGATTCTTATCAATTACTTTAATCACTGGTGGCAAAGAATACAACAGGTAACCTTTGGAGTTTTAACAATTAAACACAATGATTTGGATTGGAAGAAATCAGATTTTTTAAAATAGTAGAAACCTTTTATTTTAAATGAATAAAAGCAATAACTCCTTTTTATACTCCTGTCAAAAAAATGGAATTGCTTGTGAACAGGGGCTGCTTACAAGATACATCCATTTCTGTGGCATAAATCAGTATATCTGAATCAGTGTTATAAAACCTGGATAGTATGGCAAACCAACAGTAACCCTGCAAACCAATGCAAGTCAACCCTTTATCTCAAGATACATACCAAATGTAAGTTTGGTGGTAACAGGTGAAATTCAATTCCAATAAGAGCTTGGCAAGAATTTTAAGAAATAATGAATAAACCTTGGAAATTGGTCACAGTGACCTAGTTTTTGTTTGTGACTTATATTTACCACAAAATGCACCCTATAGTCCAAGACTGGTGACAACAGGTGAACAAAAGTGTTGTGAACAGCCCTGTGATTAACATTCATTTGTGTCAGCACTAGTAGGGTATGGCTGATGCTGAGGGCATGATTGAAGATTATTGACCAATGGGTCTCAATGCCCTAGACCTTATGTCAAGGTATATGATCATAACTAAACTTAATATGCAGAAACCTTAATTTCTTAATAGACTACCATGGCTGTGACCTCTAATTTGTAGACCCCAGAACGTAATGATTTTTTTTATTACCCTCAGTGTATGCTCTCCCCAAAATATTTGGTCAAGGAACTTGCTTTAGAACAAATGTTATTCTGCAAAACAATTTTTCTTTGAGCTGCAATGATCCTGACCTTTTACCCCACAATCAAGTCATTTTCCATACCTTAAGAATACCCCCTCCACAAACTTGATCATGGGATATGGTTTAAAATTAAAGTTATTACGCAAAAGCAATTTTTCTTTTATCAATCAGCAACCTTAACCTTGACATTTTGATCCCAAAATCAAAAGGCTTCTTTTTAACTCAAAGTGTAAGTCATCCACAAATATTAGTGAAGGCACATGGACACTAACCAGAATTTGTTTTACAGAATCCATTAATGTTCTTTCAGTCAGTCACCATAATGTTTGACCTTTTTATCCCAAAATCTAAAGGATTCTTCCTACCCTAAGTGCAAGCCATCCAAAGGGTTGGTACAGGTATGTATATAGAACTAATGTTTTTGTATGAAACCATTTTACTTCTTCCATTCATAATAACAATGAACTTTTGACAATAAAATCAACAGGCTTTTTTCTTATCCCAGTGCAAGCCATCTACAAATTGTGGTCCACATATGTGATGTAAAACTAATGCTATTTTGTGGTATATGTTATTTAGATTTTTAACATAGCTGTAATAATTTTTCAGTCATATCGCCAAGATGTCTGCAGTGTGGCAGTTTATAGTGATGCCTAGCATTGGGGCATCATGCCACAGCCATGCAGCATCATGTTCCACCCAGTCACATTATCCTGACACCAGGCCCACCAGTCCTAACACTTAACCTCTTAATACTGAGTACCAAACAAGGCACCTGCTGGTACTATTTTTATGTCTTTGGCATAACTTGGCTGGGGTTAAAATCCATGACCTGCATCCAAGATGGATGCTCTAACCACTTAGGCCACCGTAGCAGTCCATTATTTTGTGGAAGAAATGTTTTTTAGTCACAATGACCTTAATCTTGGACTTTCTGATCCAAAATCTATGGGCAAATGCAACTCACTCACAAAGTTTGGCAATTGTAGATGGTGAAGAACTTGAGTTATTGTGCAGAAACCATTTTTTTTCTGTCAGTTACAGTGAAATTGACCTTTTAAGCCCCATATAAAAAAGATTCTTACTTTCCCCAAGTACAAGCCATCCACAAGTTTGTTAACTGAAGATGGTGGAGAAAGTGAGTTATTCCGTGGAAACCATTTTTGTTTACTTTACTTTAGTGACACTGACCTTCGACCTTTAACCTAGAATGAATAATACTGACAAATCTAATGTAGCATTATATAATGGCAGATCTGGGTACATGGTGTTTGCAGATGTGTCCACCTTACAAATGAACAACAAAGGTAAAGTAAAATGAAATTGTTTGACTAATCCAAATTGTTTGCTGTTGTTTTGTCAAGACAGATTGTTGCTTAAAGAATAATATACCTACTGCATTTGACATAATAAGAGTCCAAAGCACTTACTTTATTTGTTAACACTTGTGGTACATTACTGTTGTTTTAGGTCCCTTCCACCCTCAAAATTTCAGCTGCACTGATGATCGCACAATATATAACGATCAGTATAGTTTTATAGAGATCTATTTCTACCCTGAAAAATTATTTTTGTTAGCGTGTAATGTTAGATACACCACTTATTAGTCTGTGCCTGGATAACTTGTGAACCTGCTTGTAAAACAATAAGATCCATTTCTTAACAAAATCTGACAACAAAAAAAATGTAATAGACAATAACAAAGTAATATTTTATTTTCAAAAGTCCAACCATCCTCAGCATCCAATATTCACACATATGAACATATAAATGTTCATAATAAAACTAATGCCATGGCATTGAGAACATTGTCACGTCACAAGAATAAACTGACACTAGTCTGCTTGGTTTTATGTCTAATGCCATGGGAATTGAGAACACTGTCAAATCAAAAGGATAAACTGACACAAGTCTGCTTAGTCTTGTGTCCAATGCCATTGGCACTGAGAACAGCAACAGAGCAAACTCACTGACTAAGCATAGCTTATTTTCACAACTGCAAAGGGCTTAATGGTCTTTTGATACGACACAAGCTAATTAACTGATTAATTGTCTCAGCTGTTTATACTTCATTACATTTCCTGTTTACACTACATTACAGATGCTGACATGACTGTAACATCAGGGAGAAGGGTCAGTCCTATTTCTTGTTAAAATCACTCAACATGGACAACTCTGAATTGTTCTTAAAACATTGCTGTAATATATTCAAAACTAAAGTGTAAGTTCTCATAAAAAGTGCATATTTTTGTCTTTTTTTCTTTTATTTTTTTTTTTTTTTTTTTTTTTTTTTTTTTTTTTTTTTTTTTTTTTTTTTTTTTTTTTTTTTTTTTTTTTTCCTTTAAATTACTTTATTTAAAGCGGCAAGATATTCTGTATAATTTTGTTGCCATTCTTCTTCTTTCCGTTTTTCTTGTTCTTGTTCTTGTTTTTGTTGTTCTATCACTTTCCTCCATTCATTTTGTGTTTCAATACTCTGCTCTGCTTGCTTAATCCATTCTCCATCAAGATATTCATCATGTTCAAGTAGGTAACCCGTTTCTTTTTTCTGCATTTCTTCTTCTTCTCTCTTTTTCCTTCTTTTGGCTTTTCTTTGTTCTCTCTTAGTTTCTTTCTCCTTTGTTGTTTCTGCCCCTAGTGTTGCCAGTGTCAATGCCTGTTGCATTTGTGAACTTGGATTAGTATTTGTCCTTGGCATCTGTGGTGTTTGTTGCTGTTCTGTTATCCTTGGTTGTGTATGCAATTGTTCTTGTTGTTTTAGCTGTCTTTGATGTTGCTGTTGTTGTGTAGATGTTTTTCCTTGTTCATTTTGTGATTGCATCTGCTGTTGTTTTGGATTGTCTATTTTCTGACAGGCTTCCTTGTTGCTGGATTTTGATTTGAGGTGTTGTGACTGTTGCTGTTGTTGTTGTTGCTGTTGTTGCTTCTGTTGTTCTAGATCCTGCTGTAGTTGTTTAGGATTCGTATTGTCTATTTGTTGTTTTGGATTTTGTCGTTGTTGTTGCTGTTGCTGTTGTTCTTTGTCGCCTGTATTTTTTGGGCATTTATGTGGAGCGTGTCCTTTGTTCCCACATCTGTTACATGTTCTATCATAAATACATCCCTTATACCATGATTTTGCTAAAAAGCCAAAAAGGTAAAATGCTCGTTTTATCTCCTTCAATTTGCTTTTCTCGATTTCAAAAATCCTTGTTCCATTATAGATCTTTGTCATAGGGATGGTAGCTAATTTGGATGACGTTACTTTAATGTTGAACTTTCCTTCAAACTTTTCCACTGTTGCTTCCAGAGGTATTTCCAGTGGGATGTCTGATATGTGTAGCTCTCCCGTTTGTTTTTTTATTTTACGCCTGATCGGTGTGGGTTCTCTCACTGTCACTGTTTGTCCTTTGATTGTCATTTCTCCATTCGGCAGTACAGGTTGTGTCCCTTTCGGTCTTACTATATATCCCTTGTATCCATTTGGGTTGATTGAAAATATGTTTTTCACATATTCCGGGTTTAAGACCTTGATTGCGATCATGACATCTGCCGTTCCTGGTACCAGATCTCTGGGTATTTTGGATGTGTCCAGTTCTTGCGTTCCTTCTCTATATAGACATTCTAAGAATGCTCCTTCTGGTGTCTCAATTCTTTTTGTCTTAAAAAATTTCTCCATTTGCCTTACTTCTTTGTTTGCTTTGTAGGCAGCCATTTTTACTCGTGCATCTTGTTTCTCTCGTGAGCTTACTTCACCGTTCATTTGCTTTAGAAATAAAGATCTTTTCCAGTTGTCTCTTGTACTATTTTAAGTGTAGTTTTGTTTTTAGTTCTGTGATTGTCAAATTCCCATTTGTAAAGTACTTTGGCTTCTAAAAACTGCTTGGTCCTTTTAAAAGTGCGTCTGCTTGGTCCTCGCCATTTTCAGATTTGTTTACAATTAACCTTACTTGTCCAACAGGAGTTTAACAATCAATGTCACATAACACGAGCTTCAAACTGTGCTCGTTATTTTGTGTCTCACTCACTCCTGATGTCGCTAGATGTAATCTTTGATCTGAACTCGGAAACATTTTTTTAAAAAACATGAACTGAACAGGTACCCCATATCTAATTTTATTACCCGGGTAATTATGAACGGGCAAGTACCCAGATACCCTTTGACACCTTTATCCTACAGTTATTTTGTGCTGCCAATTATAATGTACTACATTCAGTTTGTGTCAGCACTGTCTACATTCATGACTGTGGTAAAAACAGGAACATTATTGCATTAACCTCTGGAGCTAGCTGTTTCCATTACTTGCCTGTTGAGTAGTGTACACAAATATAATTGAAAGACAAATACACTTGCTAACTTAATTAACTGTAATTAAGGTGATTAAATCTACATCAGAAGATAAAGTTGACTCAAATGTGATGGTACCTGGAGTGAATTATTAGCTTTCCATCTTGAGATTAACAACTCAGTAACACCAGTGCTGTGAAATAATAAACAAATACCAGTTTCACTAAATTTTCATTCATGCCCTAAGTATAATCACTCCAAACTGAACCTGTTGTAAGCTTAGATGCTTAGATTAAGTGCAATGCTGTTGCTAGCAATCAGTAAAGCAAACAACTTCAGCTCTGATCTGCCATCACATTATGTTACGGCATATCAGGATCTATGTTGTTTTCAGTTGGAGTTGACTTGAAAGCAATTATATATGATACTTGCAGTGGATCATTTGCTGTATTATTTTATGCCTAGCAAAGGTAAGGAACAATTTTTATGTAATCTTTCTATCATATGAATTTTTCCATTCTTAAATTGAATTGTTTCAATAATGGGCCATACACAACTGCCCATCATGTTGTTTTTTAAATATATATTTTTGAACATGTACATTGGAAATGCAGATGGGTAATGGCAAAAATTTGTATAAAATGGCAACAAAATATTCGTTTTTGGAAAAGAAACAAAGAAGGTCAGCTGGAACACTCACCGTATTTAATATTTGTTGTCAATCCCACATTAAAAGGGCTCTATTTTGTATTTTTCAGACATTTTTCTTTGCTTTCATTTTTCTCTGTTTGATTCGAAATGTCAAAACTGTTCAGTCAAATTAGGCTGAAAATTGCGTTTAAAAATGGCCAACTTCGACATATGCAGGGCTTTCCTTGTCTAAAAATAGAGCTTGACACTGATAATATTGCTTACATATTTCCAGCCCTCAGATAACTTTTAAAAAAATCTTGCTCTAATTTGTGGATCAAGAACATATTATATTCAATAATATTAGCTGAAAAAATTAACAATCTTGAGGTAATCGAAAAAAATATTTTGGGTTTGAAAATAAATCCAGGTGCTCTCTCTCCCTTCTGGCAGATGTTAAATGTGCATGTTTTGCTATGGAGGCTATACAAAATTAGATCAACTAAAACATGTCACATTGAACATTTCTTGAAAGTTTGACAACGTTAAATGAAGTGATTTTAAAGAAGGTGTGAAAATTATGTTTCTTACCTGGCTGTCATGGGGACCAAGATACACACATTTGTTTGTAGATGATGTTATAATAAATAATTCCTCCAATACTTTCTTAAAATGTTCAGTGTATTTTGGGGGGAGATAATTATAAAAATGTATTTTCCACCTGGTTGCTAGGGATGTTTTAATGGTTGCTATGGAAGCTGTCAAAAATAGAACTTGCTTAAAAATACTGTGATAATGTTTAACCAAATATAGTTATTTCTTTATATGTCAAATTGTATTTTTGATCTGATTACTATGGGAACTAAAATGTCACTTCTAAGTTAATGCATGACAGATGATAAATGAATAATGAATGATGCTGTACGTGTCATGCCTCACTATCCAAAGCTCCAGTAACTTGAATACTCCTCA
This sequence comes from Megalonaias nervosa, assembly GCA_016617855.1. NCBI lineage: Eukaryota > Metazoa > Mollusca > Bivalvia > Unionida > Unionidae > Megalonaias > Megalonaias nervosa. The sequence goes on along the minus strand of JAECUM010004341.1, from coordinate 27,477 downwards.
TGATCTAAGCCAATTTCACATAAAGTTTATGTACAGAGTTCTTTGGCACCAACATCTGTTTCATATTGAAATTAATGGAAAGTTATTTGAAGAAGAAATTATCAAAAAAAGCATCATGTCAGCTTGATCTTCTCTTCTATCAATTATTGACCCTATATTGTTACAGCTCCATGCACATAAAATTGATAAAATAACATGACAAAGTTGTATAAGTCTGACATACTCAAAACACCCACTATTTCACATTAGTGTCATATTGGTCAATGGCAACAGCATGTGGAAAACCTTCTCAAAATCCACACTTCGATCTTGAATATGAAACTAAAACAATGAGATGCGATACAACCTCGAGGCTTTAACTAACAAGAGTACCACACCGTGCATTACATACCCATCTCGTGCCATTTTTCCTACCAATAACCTTGATCTTAGAACTACAATCCTGCCAGGTGCATCATAAAGTGTACAACTGGATAAAATTTCATCAAAATATATGAACTTGTAAAAACAAAAAAGTGACAGCCTAGATAAAGAAGCGGGTCACTGACCTCCATTGTTTTTGACTTTAACTTTTTGGGGCAGAGGATATGACTATGAATACACAGACACTATCAAGTCTGTATATACCGCAGGCTAAAGTTGCATGAAAATAATTTCATTGCTTCCAATATTGTACCTGTACATGGACAGAGGGTGCTGATTTATATTTAACTGTGACCTTGAGCTTGAGACTGAAGTCATGGCTATGATATCACTAATTATGATTTATAATTGATTCAGGTTTTGTTAAAATATCTAAAGTAGTTTAAAAATTATGAACCAAAAAATATTTGAAATCACATAATTACAATTTTGCTTGCCTTGCTGTGAAGTTGTGAGACATACTGTCTAGTTATGGTCTATAGATGTGCAGGGTTTCCTGAAATCTCTCCAGCTGTCATAAAGTTATGGGCTAGCCAAGTAAATGTTAACAGAAGGATGAAATGACAATGTGTTAAAATAATGTCTAATTGAAGACGGTTGTTAATAAATGCAACAATAGCTATATCATAATTTAACATGACATCACAAATGTTCTTGCTTAACCTTGACATTGAGAAATGATATAGAACATGGTATACAAACATTCTCTCTGTATCTTGTACATAGATTCTTCTTAATATCTTAAATGGCTTTATAGCTAAGGCCAAGATAAAACAAACGAATATGTTAACATTTTAGACAGAACCAAGAAAGTGGTATTTGAAACACTGTCAGATTATCATAGTACAAGCACATTCAGTTTCATCTCTCTAAATGTGGGGTTTTAGTTCAAGACTTGATATATTGGCATGTCACCATAACTTTGTGGTTAAGATTATGCAAGTCATTTATGGTTATGTAGATAGCATGCATTGCAGTCTTGCATTCAGTTGGGGCCCTGAGTGGCCGAGTGGACTATAAAGCATTCACCGTTCCGGATCACTTTCATCTCACCTGTCTGAGTGGGTTTTAGTCTCGGGCTCGGCTAACGTGGGTACGTGAGAAAGTTTGCCAGTAGCTTCTCGTGGTTTGGTAGTTTTCCCGGGGTTTTCCAGGGTTCTTCCTCCACCATTTATACTGGCTGCCATGTATACCCTATCTTGTGCTGAAAAATGGCATTAAACCCTACAACAATAACAACATGCACACAATTAAAGGTCAAATTCATGAGGATGAGAGTATATATTTACGCCTTCACTGCATGTTAATTTCCTGTAATAATACCCTTATCCATTATATTGAATGCATATCCATTCCACCATCATTATTATAAAATGTCACTGTGATTTAAATTTGCAGCAAGCATCGACTGGAAATTATGGTACCAACTTGATCATTAATAATGCAGCATTGGTATATTTGTTTTAACTCAACCATTATTCTCATATCACATTATTTTAGGCCATTTTCCATGCACTTTAGGTTAGAAGCACCTAGTTCAATTGTATCTTTTGTGCTGTCTTGTATTTCTTCTTCTTCTTGGTCAAACTAATCACATGTCTGTAAATGTATGTGGATTTCCACAAAATGCATTTCTTCTGCAAGAATGTACAATTACACTAATGTTCTGTTTACATGGAATCATGAGCTTCCACGCTAACAGTCATAGATGTTCGAATGCATATGCATTATTCCTGTATGCTATTTATAGAACTCGAAAGTACCATTGGAACTTGATTTTGATTATTTATGCAAGTTAAAATGTTCAACATGTACTTTATGGGGCAGAAAGTTGTTTTTACAAGGACATGTTTTGGTTCAGGTATTTTCTTTTCTTCTTATTTCCTCAATCATCCGTCACCTTAGACAATTAATACTGTGATAAACACACTTGCCCCTTTGATCTGGATCAATGTCATAGTCATAGTCATTGATCTGGATCAATGTCATAGTCATAGTCATTGATCTGGATCAATGTCATAGTCATAGTCATTGATCTGGATCAATGTCATAGTCACTGAAAAGTTGCTTAAGGTTTAGGTTTGTGTTTAGCTTGACAATTTGTACAGTGTTTTTGCCACTGAGCCATCATTATCAGTCTGTCTGTGAACAGTTGCATGTTAACACCAAGGAATCCATATTTTTTTAATCGATTTTGATCAGGTTTGGTATATGGGTTTATATGGTTAAAACTTGCACAAGGTGTGTAATCCAGTCGTTAGGTGATCTTGAATGTAATTGGATGTGCTTGTTATGTTTAAGACTGTATTTAACAAAAAGACAGTTCTAATGCAGGGAGTGAAACATCCATTTTAATATTGTTATTATCTAGAAGCCGGGAAGGTAAGGTGCAGCATATACATGCCCCAACATGTATTTACGGGGGAAAGCAGTTAACTCCTATTTTATTGGCATGATATAGCCAATAATGTGTTTAAAGTGGTGTTAAAACTAATAAAAGAAAGGAGAAAACTGACACACCTCAAACCTTGCAATTAAAGTTATTGCCCATGTATTCACACGATGGAAATCACATAAAGTTAATTGCATTAAGAATCATGCTATATGAGGCATTTTAAATTCCAAATGGAATGTAAATGCCTATTGACCGTACAGAGATTTGTAATGTGTATGCTGTCAATAGCATTGCAAGAAATTTCTACAGAAGCTGTCTGATTGAAGTTTTCGGCTTACTGATCTTGCACTTGGCTGCTGCTGATGATAATACTAAGAGATCATGTTAACACAACAGCAGAAAAACAGCGTCAGTAGGACTAAGACCATGAACATCCTTGTTACTGAATAGTCCTTTGAACATATTAAGATAATGTGACACATTTATATTGATGGGAATAACAGCTTTTTTAATGTTGAACTAACTAGACGTAGGGTGGAGTGCACTATAATTGATTACTTCTTACTGGAGTTGTGAAAATCAACATGTTTGTACTCTTATGTGTAAGGAGATAAAGTACTCTTACTTTAATGTGAAAGAGTACTCTGTACATGAAAGTACATTTTGGAGTATAAATACAAAATTGAGGCAGTTAAAGTTTTGAGGCATTACTCCCAAAGAATTTAAAGTAAAAAATTGAAGCTAATAAATGTGCTAACTTAAAGTATTCAGAGATGATTATCATCTTGCGTGCTCGTGAGCCAATAACAAATTACATGCCCAGGATCTACTGGAAAATACCAATAATGTCGACTCCCCGCATCTCTTTGGGCAGCCAAGCATGTGTACATACAGTATGATGTGGACCCAGTGTAAGTTGTCTGGTAAGAATGATGACTAAACATACACCTCACTGATATCAAGGTTTTTATGATGTGGTGCTAGGGATTTACGTGTATTTTAGTAATGAGGATGGTCCTGACATCACTTTAGCCTGTGTTATGTTAACAGAGTATGTTAGGGTTAATTAAAAATGGTTTCTGTTGCATTTATTGGATGGGGTTTTATTCTTTAATATGAAACTTCCTGTTATTGATCTAACAAGATTACCTTGTTTCCATGAAAAGAACCCATTGTAAAAAAAAAAAAAACTTAGCTGGTAGTTTTTCTAAATCTGTTACAAAGTTTGTATAAAAGACATGTTTTTAAACAAACATGCTGGAATGATTTGTTTTCATTATACAGGTATATAATTTGTTGACAGTTGTCGATTTTGCTAACCAGTTGACCATCCTTACAAATGCAGCGAAATCTTTTTCACAAACATCATGTTTAAATAATGAAATTAAGACTCAAACTTGTCAAAGAATATGATAAACAAATTTGTAATATTTCTGGAAATACAAACACACAAATCGGTATTTTCATTAACTGAACAAATATACTAAATCTGAACTTAAGTTGAAGTTGATTAATGAAAATTCATTTGATTTTAAATACTGAGATTTTTTAAATGTTAGTAATTGATAGCTGGTAATACAACATTGGACTTTCAATAATCAAGATTTACATGAGTGGAATTAAAGAGATGATAATAAAAATTTAAAAAACCCCCAACTTTTTATTACTTCACTTTTTACTTTGTTTCTTAATGAACCAAAAAGCATAATCCATATACAGGCCAACGTAAAATGTAATTTGGTTAAAAAAAAGGGTAATGATTACACAAAAAGTGTAATGGTTGGCATGTATATATAACCAAATCTTGATTATACAAGGACATAATATATAGAGAACAATGGAATAAAACACTTTCAGCACATGATCCTGCTCTTTGCAGAATTCCAGGTCACTATCATTCAGTGAAAGTTACACATGTTGACAGTTATAGTGAGTGCTGAACACAAATAAGTTTTCAGTGTATTTTTTATTTGTATTCTGGTTCAAATCCATATGGATATTTGCCCTTTGTGACAAGAATTTTGACCAGCTGCAGAACCAGGTTAGTAGCAAAACTAACAGTAATTTTGTTTTCATATCTGCTGTAATTCTAACAATAATTATGCTTACACCTCTCGAGGTGTTGGCATGTATGGGTATATTACGAGATAAAATCTAACAGAAACTAGGCAGTTCATATGATGACTTGACAAAATTACATAGCAGTGGCCGAGGAATTGACAGTCACATCAGTTGTCTCAAGGTTCTCAATAGATTTCCAAACTGAATAGTTAGTTGACACTTGACCCCAAAATCTCGGAGTCAAAATGAAAATCTCATGAGTCAAAACTAAAACCCCGAGAGTCAGTTCTTTTGGACAGTCATGAACTGCGATTCGTCATTATTGGTGGAAACAAATGATGGTTAAGATTTTTTGTCTGGTGCTGATTAATGCGAAATACCTGTACAGTATTTTGTAAGAAATATACAATCTCATTATTGTAAAAGTGTTTCTCTAACTATATGTTACTGTGTGTATATTTTGTTTATAAAACAGACAGAGGATTATTTTATACTTTATTATATTTTCAACTTTTCAACGTATTCTGTTGTCGACTGCTCAAATCACTTTATATGCAAAAATATACCCATACAACTATGAAGGTTATATATTATTCAGATATCAAGGATGTACATCACAGAATTGATAATTCACTTTTCCACGCTTCCTTAAATTTTGTCACAAATTTTGGAGACTGACTCTTCTTCTCCTCAGAGCTGACACTGTCTTTCTGTTTCTTTGGAGTCTCAGGGTCCAATTGTCCTTAGTCCGGCCCTGGATATGATTAAAGATAAATCTTTAAGTCGAATATACACCGTGAATGAAATCAGTTATTTTTGCAACATGTACTGAAATAGAGAGATGCTTCTTAGACAATTCTAATCATGCGATGTCTGGCATCTTTATTGCGCGACCAGAAGCTTGCTTTTGGAGGACATAATGAACAAAATATTCAGATTAGATTAAGGTTATGCAATGGGGAAATAAACAGCCATGGTCTGATGTAGTGCTTTTTAGAATAAAAACTGCAATATAAGACTGAAATTGGAAAACAGGAATCTGGAACAATTTTCGTTTGCAGTAAAGACTATATATATTATCGATTTAAATCCGAAACTCAAGTTGTTATTAGCATGTAAACGGGAAGGTGAAATGGTTTTGAATTCATAACTTGTAGCTTGTGCCTTTCGAGGACAGTAATTGATGTCCATTATACTTTTAGCATGATAAATGATTTTACCACAAATATAACTTTCTATTTCTAATCTTATTTTTCAGGACTCTTATTCGAATAAACAATGGCCGACAGTCCAGGATTCGACGAAAGTGATAACAATTCCAATTCTGCAAGAAAATACCATGTGAAGTGTGAAGAACAAACAACTTCGAAGTGTTTCACTTTTTGTTCCCATTTCTTTGTTTTGTTTGTGTTTGTTGTGGGTCTGGTGGGTGGAATTCTGATTGGAATTTATGCCTATCATGGCAGCAAAGACACAACTTCGTGTCAAAATCAGTCTACTCAAGGCACTGGTGCTAAAACTGGTGCTGATAATCTGACACCAACTACAGCTCCTCAAAGTAATGTTGGGCAGTGTCCCAACAGAAATCCAAAAGATGACACTCCCTACGAATCCACTGTCTTTGCTCCTTTGACAGTCAATGAAATGAAAATGGTATCGGACATTCTACGGCAGGGAAGTTATATTACTACAGTGGACCATACACCAAGGTCCTTAAACGAAAATTTCATTCTGTACATGTATCTGCTTCCCCCAAGAAAGGAAGCTGCCATCAAGTATCTTTACCACAACGGAATGAAACCTGGACGCTATGCCAGGGTACACATTCAGAGGGGTGCAGAACATGTACCTGATATCATGGAATACAAAGTAGGGCCTTTAGGATCTTCTTCCAATGCTACTGTAATCCCTTTGACTAGTCCTGGGGAGATCCACTTTAACAGCAGACCTTATGATGGCGTAGAGTTGACGGCACTGTACCATCTTGTATACGGTGATATGAAGGCCTTAGAATCTCTGATGAGGGAGAGTTTTGATGGTGCCACTTTCCCAGATGATTTGTTCATCTACTTTTTCAATGGCCCTCCTGGCTTGAAGGAAGCAGAGAGGGAAACACGGTAATAGTACAAACATTCATATATATCTATTTTAAAATTATATAATCGGTTATGGTACGTTGGATCAATTGCAAATGAAGACTTCGATTAATGCCATTGAAGCTTTTGTAAAAGAGATGACTTAAGTACGAGATCAGTATGCGTCATTTAGCGTTTTTGCGTAGCTCATAGCATCGCCGTGTACTGATGTGTCTTATTAGTTACACTGTGGACCAGCTAAATACTTTCACTGTCGGTCTTCGTGATTTACTAAGGGAAAGAACTTTAATATGGAATGCAAATGTAAAACATCATAATTAAGCAAGGCTTTTCTTTGTTCATTATATTGTCAATATTTATTATGTGGATATCATTCTGCCGTGAGTACTGTTATGTAATTATATGTAATATTAGGTATCTTATCCTTACAATTAGATACAAAGTTGAAAACTGTAGGTGTACGACAACAGTGGTTATATTGTCATAATTCACACGCTGTAAACGGGGCTACACTAAAAGAAGGTTGGAGTGGTGGAATCCGGGGTCAGAGTGCTTTCAAAAACCAGAGCAACAAAGCAGTATATTGTATTACTTCAGAGTTCCAATTCTTATTAATTTCATTTTAATGTACTCTGCATTGGTATTGAAATTTGCTATAGACCCATATAATAAAACTAAAGTAAATGATCTTTTTCTCTTTTTATTGTATGATAATAGTTTACTCGATGAAAATTTGATTGAGGGATTTGTTTTGCCGTATTGCAACCATTCAGTACTAGGTAGCTACTTTCTGTTCGATATAAAAATTACTTCTTTTGTTTTAATTATCTCAAGCACCATCACAGTAAAATATTAATAAAAGAACCTAGTAAAGCAAGCCCATATGCACACTGATTCATTGCACATAGATAAAAATGACTCACTCATAGAAATGATATTATCTGTTAACGATAGACTTTCTTTAGTTTTCAAAAAGTACATTGAATGATAAAAGAGGTGTGTGGGAATAATATTAATACGACTACTGCTACAGCTGCTTATGCTACTACTACTACTACTAATAATGATAATAATGTAAATAATAATAATAATAATAATAATAATAATATCCAATTAGAAGTAGGTCACTACTTTATCTCCTGTATACTTTCAGATCAAATTAATTGTGAGAACAGGGATACTGCAGTTTACTGTCCTTTTAGCATCATATAGTTTCCATTTCTATCAAGGTCTTACCATCCTACTGTATGTATTTTTTTATAGTATTGCATAGTAATGCATTGTAAAACTGTAAGAACTACCGGTATATGAATTCTTTATTTATTTGTATCGCCACTGTGGCCATATCAGTTGTTCTCCCAATGATGTATTTCAATATCTCATTATGAAATATGGTGGCACTGTACATTTTCCTATTTTCCATTCGTTTATATTGTAAAAGAAAAATAATTTCCCCGGTTTTCCTCACTGGTTATACTAGCTATATAAAAAGACATTGTACATCATTACGCATTGTTAAAGTAACTTTTAATTTCCTTTGTTTTGGTGTATGATATAAATTAGAGTATACATATTGGCCTTATTTCAGATGCGCACCTATCAAAAAACTGCTAGATCCGCTTGGTCATTTCGCTTCTTGGACTTCAGAGATAAAATGTAAAAAGAGCCAATAACTCTTTCTACCTTTAATATATTTTGTAATTCATTAACTGCACATTCAGAAGCTGGTATTGTCTGGTCTGGCAAAATCGTTTTCCCTATTTTTAGTAACTGCTAATGATAGTGTACTTTAGATTATTCCAGGCTGATTTTTCAAGCACATGGAATCAGCCATTTTGGTTAGCTGTGTGCTTAGATTATGTACAGTTTCCACTTGAACAATATCCAAAGAAATTTTAGTCACAGTACATGAAAGTAACATAGAGGTATGCCACCATTCTCTCAACTGTGCACATTGCAGACAACATGACCTTACACCTGTCATTCTCTCAGAAGTACAAAAAATCTGTAGAGAGCCCCCTATATAATAAAGTACCTACCATGTGGATGAAATCCATTGCCAGAAAAGGGAGGTAATAATAGGGAAGGAGGAGGCTAAATTTTGTTCGTGAGACTAAATTCCCATTGGTGTGTTTTAAGTGCAGAATTTATTATTTTTCGTTTCGTGTTCACTCTGAGATGGTCCGTCCTGAGGTTGGACTCGATTGGTAGCAATTCATGGGACCAGACAGAATATCAGTATGATCTGTACTGTTCGGTAGCATCTCATGGGACTAGACAAAACGTTAGTATGAGCTGTACTAGTTGGTATGTTTAGTGTTGAGTTTATTGCGGCAAATCAACCCACAAACTCATATCAGTATGTTGGTGTCCAGGTGTGATATCACATATTCATAAAACTAATTATTGCATGCAGATTTTTCCGTAATACATATTAACCATTGTTGGACACGTGCCAGTATTTCTCGAGAGTTACGGTAAATTCAAAGGGCCGTTCGGAGATCTGCACAGCTTGAATGGATCCTTGTCTCAAGAAAAACAAGAGACAGGTCAGGAAACTAGATGGCTGATTCACCAAACGCGCTTAACAAAAGGCTGTTATTATTGCTAAAGGGTTGGAGGGTTTAGTGGTACGAGTACTGCAGGGTTTCAGAAGAAGTATAAATACGGCATATTAATAACATTACATTTACATTGCCTCAAGTTGTAACTGTCTTGCTACATGCGTCTGAATCATTCCAATAAATGCGAACACAATTCCAAAGTCACTCTAAACCCCGGAAGCCATGGTAGCTCAGTTGGAAGAGCATTGGACATGTAATCCAAGTGTAGGGGATTCGATATCCACCCAGGCCAGTACGGGTCGGCACCTCTGTGTTTTGTTGGAAAGACACCTATGTCCAAGTTACCTCCGTATGATATAGCATATAATCATATAATGTACTAAACGTACAATTTAAAAAGAAAGACTAAAATTCAATACACATGAAACGGATTTTCCCCTTGATGTATTTCTACATCAAGTATCAATCAAAATTTACTTCTTTTTATGTACCAGATATAAACAATAATCGAGAACAAGTCAAGATACATACCATTCAAATGTGTATAGATTCCATCGCCATAGTTAAGAATGTTCATTTGTCACACTGATACAAATCTCCAAAGTGTCAAGTGGGATGTTTGTCAGTAACATAACGAAAAGTCAGGTAGATGACGCAACATAAGATTTGCAAAATCTAAAGTTAAATTCTCTGCCAGGCTAAAGGAACTTCTATAAAGCCTCCAGCTGAAAATATATACCACATGACAGGTATGTACAACACAGGCACATATTTTTTTAAGCTTCTTATATATTCAAAACATCTAATCTATTTTCCAGATTTGTTCTCGGCTACAAAAGGTACCGAACGATTCAAGATGCAGATATAATCAATCTCCTTCCTTTGAGCGGCACAGTCCATAATCCGGGCACTAATACATCAGACTGGTACACTCACTCATATTATTACATAAACCAGGGTCCATACCGTACTGTGTCTGATCTGATGGCCGAGTACAACGGCAGCACCATCCGGAAAGTCAGACTTCCAGTGGGATATCGCAATACGTTACGGAAAAGGCCATTCTCTGAAAGAGATCATTCTTTGCCCCTTAGAGAATATGCTGACCTACCAGGGGCCAGGACCTACATGCCTCAGGGGCCAAGATTCAGCATTAGCGGTACCAAAGTCAAATGGATGGATTGGAGCTTCCATATTAGTGGAGGTCAGCTTAAGGGTCCAGCCCTTTTCGACATCAGGTTTAAGGGCAACCGAATTGCATACGAGCTTGCAGTGAACGATATTGCTTTAGAATATGCGATGGATGCATCAGCTCAGAATGGAATTATCTATATGGACGCTACATATGGTATAATGGGAGACGATGCTACAATTTTACGTGACGTTGACTGTCCTAGTTATGCAGCTGTACTCAATACTTCATATTGGCATTCATTTTCCCAAAAAGCATTCGAAATGAAATCCATCTGTGTATTTGAGGCGGATGGACAGGAAGCTCTATGGCGCCATTTTAGCACAAACTTTGCTGGCGGAATGAGAAACAGACATCTCGTTGTGCGCGTGCCTGTTGGCATTGGCAACTATGATTACATATTTGATTTTAAGTTTTACATAGATGGAAAATTATGCACTAATGCAAAAGCATCTGGCTACATTCAGGCTAGTTTTTGGGATGAGCATAACCCCCATGCCAGTGGAGACAAAACAAGAGATGCGTTTGGTTACCGTGTCTCTGATTATCAGACAGGACCCATTCATGATCATATGTTTGGATTTAAGGTGGACATGGATGTCATTGACTCCAATAATTCATTTGAAGTGGTTCACTGGAAGGCAGGTGACATATTGGACGCTTTAAGGACCCAGTCAAATATCACGCAGGTCCCTCCATATTTTATCTACAATCAAACCAGGTATGTGGAATACGAGACTATGAGGAGAGAGGCGGGATTTCGGCTGAACTACGATAACCAGAAGCTGTTCGTCGTGGTCAATGAAAACATGAGGAACAGGTGGGGAGTCAAAAGGGGTTACCAAATAGTCCCACTCTCCACGGGTAAAAATCTTTTCTTGCTCGTTTCATAAAGAATGATCAGCCCACTTTCAAAATTTGTTCAATGGTCAGATAAGAAACACTATATATATATATATATATATATATATATATATATATATATATACTATATATATATATATATATATATATATATATATATATGGCCTCTTGACAAAATTAGATGTTGCATATTGAGTTTATATATATATATATATATATATATATATATATATATATATATATATATATATATATATATATATATGTGTGTGTGTGTGTGTGTGTGTGTGTGTGTGTGTGTGTGTGTGTGTGTGTGCATATATACGTATGTTCTCAACTGTTAAGCTTGAGTGATCCTAAGAAAACGACTCATTGAGAAGGTTGATATCTTAACAGTGAAAAGTCTAGAGTCAAGTCTGACCGTAACATGTCCACTATTCCAGGACCCGCTACTATGTGCTAAGTACCCAGTTTTAAAGAGAAATACGTAAAGAGTACAGTCGATATCGGTGGGGAGAGACAAATGTTTTTTTAAGAGCATCTGATTATGTACAAAAATTTATATATTTGGTCTGCCTTTAAAGTAAACAGTTTATTTCTCAATGCATATATTTAGATGACATGCCAGTTACAAGGGTATTATGAACTTTTACCAGAAGTTTTTTCCCATTTCGTGGCATTCATCGACCATTGCCATTATATGAATACGTGTCTAATACTAGTGGTTTACCTTAATAGGACATTGGTATTGATTCAGATAGATTTAACGTTGCATCATCTGATTTGGCATTGACTCAAAAACAATTTACATTACATCATCTGAATGACAGTTAGGGTTCCACAAGAGTGCACATGAGAAATTGCTTTTTGAAAATTCAGGTAAGGAATTTGTTGATCCGAGCAGTTTAATGTGGGTTTTGTTTCTAGATCATTTTGAATCAAGAAGTAAAACAGAAATAATCCGAGCTTGACTTTGTATGTGATTATCAAATGGTTGATAGCAGACGGATTTTGGTCTAGAAGACCCTCACACTCACTTCAAATAAATTTCCAAATATTGTACTTGTACTATTTGTGAATTTATGTTAGTTTGGTCATGTGATGATTCAGTCAGGGAGAGATGTTGATATCTCTCTCTCTCTCTCTCTCTCTCTCTCTCACACACACACACACACACACACACACACACACACACAAACAAACGCACAACAAACACGTCATCGGTTGTAATTTCTTATTTGAACCTCTCATAAGGACTAAATTATCTATCGCCGTCAGTTGGAATTGTTTTATTCATTCCAGCTTTTTAAAAACTTTCCTTTTAAAGGAGTCAAAAATCGTGTCTGAATGGTGTAAATTGCTACAACCGAATTAAAGTGTGAAGAAATAACGAGGCTGAATGATAGAGGCTTTGTCACATGCTATAAAATTCTCGCCAGCTAACAAATGACCCATGATGCATCATAATCAACGTTATGTGTGTCAGTCTTAATCGTTGAAAATCTTAACTTGATAGAAGTATTCTTAGCGAAAACTATCAAGATTAAATTTACACACACACACACACACACACACACACACACACACACACACACGTATGGTTGTTCAACATTAGTCTTGTTTTTATGTCTTAAATTATAAGAGGCAATTAGATAAAGATCAACTCATTAAGAAGTGTATTTGAGTATGCCGATGTGATAGTATTGTTTGTTTCTTCTCTTTAGATACATAAATGCACATACCGTACGATCGTATCTCACTGTTTCATGCACAACTTTAACCTCTACGATGCCTTAGAGTTCCTTTTCATTGCAAATTTCCTATGATAATGAAGTATTAACTATCCAACGTTGCAACAAGAAAGGAAAAAAGACGATTAAGGCAAACTCTTGTTGGTATGGAAAGTAGTTATTAGAAACAGACTGTCATTATAATAGTCCCACAACAGACATGTTTTGAATACAAAACTGTAAATTGGACTGTTTTTGTACTCAACGTAATTCGTACATGTCATATCAAAGCACGTTGCATTGTACTATGGTACTCTAAATTTTCTTTTCCAATATGACTGGTAAATAACTTTCATATGCTTGTCTCCTCTTTACAATTAACACTATCTCTCTTTTTCAGCCGCACAATCTCTTCCGGAAGTCCACCCAGCTATGAAAGCCTTATCCTTTACCAAGTATCACGTGACCGTTACTAAGCGGAAAGAGGAGGAACAGTACCTTAGCTCTATCTATGACATCAACCGGATGGATAATCCGAAAGGTTATCTCGATCTTATGCTGGACAACGAGTCCATTGTCAATGAGGACATCGTCAACTGGGTTACAGTCGGTTTCCTCCATGTTCCGACGTCAGAAGACCTTCCCATGACCATACGTGTGGAAAGCGGCTTCATGCTGAAGCCTTTCAACTTTTTCGACACGACTGCATCGTTTGACATGCCACAGTTTTCAGAAACGCAAGGAAACAACAATGTGGAATACGAGCCTTCATTTGATTCATGCGTTGAGTCAAATACAGAATACTGATGCATTTTTGTTCGTTACCTCACATAAGATAATATAAGCAGCGTATTGTTAAACTTTCTGAACTAAGAAATTGAACCTAACAAGAAACCTCGAAATTAGAAACAGCCGATCGCAATTGACATTTTATAAAGTTCGGAAAGGGGGTACAATGTTTGAGGATTTTAATAGATTTAAGATTTTTAATTCAATTTGCCAAGTAAAGATAGGCATTTTTTAAATGTGTTATTATGAGTTAATTATCAGGTTCCTTGCATTGATGATTTCACGATTACAGGGGAAGGATTGGAGAGGAAGTGAATGAATTAAGTGTAAATAGACGCATTTGAATCAGACGCTTGATTTTTCTTCAAGTAATCACTGAACAAGAACGTTCTTCAAATTTCATTCATTAATCTTATACATAACACCTTCTCCATCATTCACTGCTATATTTAACTGCAACACAAGCAATATTCTATGTTTTACTTGCTAATTGTACATGTCAGAATAGTCATGGGAGGGAACTTAAACCTTATAACATATGACAAATTAGCACCGTTTTGAGCTAACTGTATATTCTTTGAAAACTTAAAAAAGGCCATTTCGTAGAAAATCTCAATGAGAATTTAGATATTTTCCTAACTATGAGGCATTCCGTCCTGTTTTGTGTGCTTTCGTAATATATTGGCGATATATATTTTTAATTTGAGGATATATAAAATCTTTTGAGCAAACTGTAGGACAGTAGCAAAGAAATTAGGACATAAATTTCTAACAGACTTATATCGCAAACTGAAAATGAATGTCTAACAGACTTTCATTGCAAACTGAATATAGATGTCACATAGATATATTTCAAACTGCCTATAAATGTCTTACATACTTGTACTGTAAACTGAATATAAATGTCTAGCAGGCTTATATTGCAAACTGAATATAGATGTCTTATAGATATATTGCAAACTGCCTATCAATGTTTTACATACTTGTACTGTAAATTAAATATAAATGTCTTACAGACTTGTATCGCAAACTGAATATAAATGTCTAACAGGCTTATATCGCAAACTGAATATAGATGCTATAAAGACCTATAATACAAACTGAATATAAATGTCTAGCAGGCTTATATTGCAAACTGAATATAGACGTTATGCAGACTTATACTGCAAACTGAATATAGATGTCTAATAGACTTATATCGCAAACTGAATATAAATGTAGCAGACATATTGCAAACTATATGTAGATGTCTTCAACACTTGAATTCCAAACGGAATATAGAAGTTTTATAGACTATATTGCAAACTGAATATATATGATATGCAGACTTATATTGCAAACTAAATATAAATGTCTAAGAGATTTATATTGCAAACTGAGTATAAATGTCTAACAGATTTATATTGCAAACTGAATATAGATGTCTAACAGACTAATATTGCAAACTGTTTAATAATATTATACAGACTACTGGAAACTAAATATAGATGTGTTACAGACTTATGTTGGAAACTAATTATATATGTCTAACAGATTTATATTGCTAACTGAAAATAGATTTTCTAACAGACTAATATTGCAAGCTGCATATAAATATTATACATATTGTTGCACACTGAATATATATATATATATATATATATATATATATATATATATATATATATATATATATATATATATATATATATATATATATATATATATATATATATAACAGACTTATATTGCAAACTAAATATATATGTCTAACATACTTATATTGCAAACTGAATACATATGTCTAACTGAATATTATCAGCTACGTGAAAGTTGTAGAAACCTACTTAGTGACTGGGGTGCCGGGCTCACAAACAAACGGTGGCTGGTTCAAATGATACCATCGGATTAACGAAGGTCTGCTATTTTGGCGTTTCTCTGGGCAAGGGAATTTACTCCGAAAGCATCAGGATTAAGTAACCTGCCTGTGCTGCTGTGCCGTAAAACACAAAAGACAGAAGCAAATCACTTACACAGTAATGTATCATATTTTTCAATTATTATGTTACCACGTAATTCTTAGATGGTGTCTTAGGTGTTCTATATGTAAAACGACAAGAAAATTTAAGAAAATAATAAAGCCCAGATTACGAAAATGCACATCAGAAATAGACTTATTTTTCACAAACTATCTGCAGGTAATTCCAACATATTTGAGATCGTCCTGGTGTGCCTGTAATATCAATTAGTAATAATAATAATAATAATAATAATAATAATAACGACATCAGTTAACTGCTTCTGACATATTAAATATTCTCTATAAATTTGACTGGAATATGTAAGAAGCCAAACTTTACAAGTTCCTGGGGGAGGGGGTTCTTTAAAACTGATCATTTCCATTTAGACACTATGGGATTGCGGACTACATGCAAGATTTACTTACCTCCCAAAACTGCAGACCTTGGCAACATGCACAAGCTACCCACCTCCGAAATTGAGGTTTGACAAAGGAATTTCTCCAATGAGCATGGACAATTTTAAGTTTTACAAAAGCAAACATTTCCATACTTTTATGAGGAATTTTCCTTATAATTGCAATCGAGGAAATTATTAGATCAATCCTATCAAGTCAGCACAACAAGCAAAGTATTTGGAACTGTTTAATTAAGCTCTTTAGCCAAATCAGAGTCAGCCAAGGTTGTCGGCATAGGGATAATATCCAAAATTGAATAGTAAATCGCCACACAGCCAAGGTTGTCGGCATAGGGATAATATCCAAAATTGAATAGTAAATCGCCACACAGCCAAGGTTATCGGCATAGGGATAATATCCAAAACTGAATAGTAAATCGCCACACAGCCAAGGTTGTCGGCATAGGGATAATATCCAGAATTGAATAGTTAATCGCCACACAGCAGAGGCAAATATTTTGTTTTCTTTTCTCCAAATTATGAAATAATTTGAGGCTGATCTGACTGTTGATGTTTTTAACTCGAATGGAAACAAAGAGTGTTACCATTTGGGATGAAGTTCACGCGAAAATTTATTTAACCGAAAATGTGTTGATTTGTAACTAATAATAGTTAATTTACTCCAAAGTAATCAATCGGCATGGCTGTTGCAGCTTGAAAATATGCCAAGCTGTGATAAACAGTTTTGCAATTTCCGACATGAATTGTTTATCAGTGTCGACAGAAAGGAAACATCTTGTATAAACCGTATGCGACTAAAAGACTGTGGAGCGATAGATAATGTAATTGATGAAATCTTTTCTGTAGTAGCTAAACCCTATCCTAAGTAAGTGTTCTGGTTCAGTGTTATGAATGCTAAACACCTGTATTAAAAAGCAGTCAAACACCGGTACAAAAAGCAGTCAAATTTTTTTTTACCCGAAATGCATAGTTTTAGTTGTGCTGGATAACATGTATATGTTTGCTAAATTTTATTTTGAGATTTTACGTCATTATGATGGGTTTAGGGACCATACGCAGTTTTAACAATATTTTTGTGATAAAGTCGCGGTTATTACCATCCCAATTAAATTTGATGATAAAAAATTTCATAGTCATTTGTAATTTTTAAGCAATTATAAACATTTTGTGACGAAACATTGATATACCGACTCAAAAAATGTTTGACTCGCCTGCAAAGCAGGTTTTGTTTACCAAACGTCAATTTCGTTTATTAACCTTTGATTTCAGTAATTATTTATCTGAAAAATAATGATCTGCGCCTTATCTAAGAACAAATCTTTATAGCCGAAGCAGGTCATTGTGACCCGATTTTATGTTTCAGTTACTCGTGCTATATATCTGTGGCGGAATTCATTTCTCAGCTACCGCTGAGCGCAGAACGGAAAATATGAGGAAATGCCTATAGTATAAACTGTTGGATACTATAATTTGAAATTCCTTGTTCTGGCGGCATTCTTGTTTCATGTTCAGATGCTTGCTGTATGACCAACTTTTAAAAAAAAAATAAAGTTATTCTATCAAGTAATTACTGTCGTTAACATATTTACTGGCAACATGAGCTACATCTGATTTTTATAATCTCTTCAGGAAAAGCTGATCTGCTGCAAAACATAAATTTTATGTGTATAGATGCAACAACACTTCAGTTTTCAGATCCGTCAATGAAATGAAGGAAACAATTTGTTACAGTTTTGGATAACATTACTAAACACTACCAGTTTAGTTTCAGAGAAACTTCTAAAGACAACATTATCCACTAGTTTGCTATGGCTTCCATACAGCATAGTACCAATGTCAAAATGCTGTTCACGTTTTTTACATCCTCCATAAAGCATTGTGTACCAGTCTCAAACTTATGTACAGTTTTTGCTATATCTTCCATAAAGCGTTGTATCAACGTCATAAAGCAATTTGCTAATGTCATAAAGTATAATATCAATGTCAAAAAGCAATTTGCTAATATCAGAAAGCATTTTAATAGATACGCATTTAATCTTACATGGCTGATCTGGCCTTAGATCCAGTTGTTCAATATGTAATTCCGCATGTCTCACTTAAACTTTGCGCATCGCACACCCAGTTTTGAACTAGCTTCTAGAAGTTAAGATATTAAATAATAGTCCAATTAGAAAGTAACGGGAATGATTTATTGTTATACATTTTAAATTATTTTAAAAAAGCCAACAACGATTGTAATTTTAAGAAATGAAGTTATGTAATTTGGATAGAATGTTGACAATTTTGTTCTCTGATGAAGCTGGTATGCACATTGATCTTAAGAGAGAGAGAGAGAGAGAGAGAGAGAGAGAGAGAGAGAGAGAGAGAATACTTTGCGGATGAAATCTTTTATTGAAAATTTTTAAAATTGCAGACAAAGTAAGAAAACACTAATAGAGTCGTGTCAAGATTCAAAGTATGGTTTGAAATGCTCCACATTTGGACACAACTTTACCACATGTTTAATTCAACATTACATAATGTAATTCATCTGAAATACCAAACATATATAAAAGCCTTTTAAGCTTCAGAGTTTCAAAAGTATGGTCGGCTGAAATATATTTTTAGGAGAAAGTTTAAATAGAGGGACTTAACTTTGTCTATTAAATTACCGAGGAATCGAATTTGTTTAGCAAATTTGAGGATACAACTGACAAAAGTTGCAACATAAAGGCAGACGTATCACAGAGAGCAACGGTTGTTTTGATTGTGACCGAAGTAGAAGCATTTCACCCGTTATGTACAGTGTTAGCGTAATCGCTGGGTACAGGGAGGGAGTAGATGTTGACATTTTAAGTTCTTGCGACTGTTCGAGTAGAAGATAAAGAGGAGAAAAAAGACCAGAACTGCAATATTCTTTAGAATAGCCTTGTTAAAATATAACCAAATTAATATAAAAAAATCTAGTCAACGTATTAGAAAGAGACTGAATTTTAAATTTCTTAATTCTATGCTTAAATTATCACTTTAAATTTAATTCATCAATAATTTCTTTTATTAATTGAAATCTTAAAAGTAGAGACTTTGAAAGTAATGTAAATGAATGTGCTTTCTGAATAAACTTGACTGTATTTAATTACTGTTAGTCTGTAAAATTTGTACTGAAATTGTTATGGAAGTAGAGTATATATTCAGGAAGCAGAGTGTTAGAGAAGGGCCCAAGTACTGCCAAAACCTATGTTCCATTTGAGAAGTAAGGAAACAAATTCAGGTGCTTGTGACTACAGATTAAATTAATTCATATGTCCCATACAACATTTTTAAAATTCAAAGCTAAAGAGTAAATCCATATTTGAAATACAGACTGACCGATGACGCAACTGCACTGTTTATATAGGCTTAGCCACGAATACATTACATGTTGAGGGTTGTACACTCTCTTTCATAAAAAGCCAAAATGTCTAATTTATTTTTTTTAAATATACAATAAGATTTTTTTAAAGAAAGTGCTAATGAAAAGAGGATATTTAACAAATAAAAAAACCACATAAGTATTTGATCCAAGTCGGGAGAAAGAACTCGATTGATATGGCGTAAGAACATAGTCTCGGCCAGACGGCCTCCACATTCCTACACGATATCAAACTTGTTCTTTCCACCCCCTCAGAATAAAACATATGTGTAGATTTGTCTATGTACCAATGGTATAAAGCATTGACCAATGTCATCACGCATTGTACCATTGTCATAAAGCATCGAACTAATGTCATAAAGAATTGTACCAATGTCATAAAGCACTCTACCAATGTCATAAACAAAGAACAATGTCATAAAGCATTGTACCAATATCATCAAGAATTGTACCAATGTCATCAAGCACTTTACCAATGTCATACAGCACTGTACCAATACAGCACTGTACCAATGTCATAAAGCAATGACCAATATCATTAAGCACTGTATCAATGACATAAAGCATTGCACCAATGTTATAAAGAACTTACCAATGGTATAAAGCATTGTACCATCGTCAAAATCGTCTCACATGCAGGTAGAATATGCGATCTAATATAAAAAATGATCTGGAATATGAACGGTAAAATATGTTACGTATCGTCATTATCGAGACGTGTTTAGCTATTACTGCGATACAAAAATATGCCTCGTACATATGTCGCCGGTGTAATTTACAGAAAAATATATATGTTGTCCGCCGGAAATGTATTCGAAAAAAAACAACTCTTAATCTATTCGGACCAACCCTGCTGTTCCTACGATTGGATTGACATTTGGTTTGATCGAGGAGTTGCGAATGAAAATAAACTAGTTCGATGAATTTATAACTCCGTGGTCAACCCTTGTTTCGTAAATAACCTCGGTGGCCCGAATGGCATCTATCGACAAAAGTTCGTACCTCACTTGAGAGAAATTTGTTCGACACGATATCTTATTGATTATTAGTATATGGCTGAGTCTAAAAGAAACTAACATAGAAACAAACAAACAAGTGTTCGACAATGAATACTTGTTTACTGCAACACAAAATAATTAAAACAATGAAAACCTATAGACATGGTTGGTCCTTCTAATTATGAACTGCAAAAAGTATTTTCTAAAGTAGAACAACTGGAAAATAAATTGAAGCACCAGACTGAAACTGTAATTAATATTTTCCACTAATAGCGAAATGAAATCCATATACAAAAAACACATCCGTAATGGAATTCAATAATTGACCGACCATTTTGTGTGTGGGGTGGGGTGGAACTCAATAACTTTATTTCGTGACGGGAAATTGTTTATTATTATTTTAAGACTTTCTCCTTTTTTCTTTTTCTTTCAATTAATGTAATGGATCTAATTATGGACTGTTTGGGCTATGAAAGTGAGCAATCCCATTTTTCAAGTTATTTGACCCCTCACCACCACCACCACCCCAAAAATAATTAAAAAAAAATAAATAAATGTTCGGTCCCTAAGTGATAGGATATACCTCATGCTATGTCAGCTCTATGCCCTAAAAGAATGTAAGTCAACATCATGCTGAAGACCTAGCGACAAACTTACAGAATGGGATTGGCAACTTAATTATGTTGTTTTCATGCATCCTGCCTGAATATGAACTTAGCAAATGTTCAGTAGGACTTAATCTGATGTGCCTAGTACAAGGCGAAGTAACATTAAAATCTTTCCTTACGTTCTACAAGCTCAAAAGATATTATACCAAACGGCGCTTTGTTAAACAGGGTGTGCTCATTCATATATATTTTGCATATTAGAACGTATTTCTTGCATCATTTCAAAGCCTTATAGTTCTGAAGAGCTGCCTTTCAGAATTAATCACTGCCAACCTCGCAATATTTCTGTACAACCTACATTGTCCGAGATGGTAAATATTAATAAAACAAACTGATTTGATATTACATAATGACTCCAATAACACGCTAATAGGGCATGTCCCCCCCCCCAAACTTAGGAACAAGATGTGGAAAATGCTCGTCAAGAATGTAAGCAGAACCTGCAGCAACTTCAGTGACTTTCCATGTCAGTTCCATTCTTATACAAGATATAACGCAGAAGTAATAGAGATATATGTTATGTTCACAATGTCCAAGATAATGTCTTGTTTAGATGTTTCAGATAGTCAAGAATACCGTTTGATCAGGATGACTCCTCAGTGGATATTTAATGATGATTAACTAGGCAACACAATTCTCCTTTCAAAATGGCAATAAATAAAAATTTCTTGGTCATAAACATGCATGTCTGTCTTCATGGAAAATACAGCTTTTAATGGGTAATAAAACTTTAACATAAATTATTGTTATTATTATTATTATTATTATTATTATTCTAGTGCATATGCTGAGTTGTTAGTACGTAGAAAAGGGTATGCACATCCGAGTTATTCTCGTGGAAGAAAGTTGCATAGTATTTTTAGAACACTGATGAGTGAAACTGTGAAAATGTCTCCAGTAATAGTAATTTAAACTGAATTCTGGAAAATACTGTGTTATTCCATCCACTTGCTTATTTAGTGAATGGAGATTTGTTATTGTTTTCTTTAAAACTGAACCATTCAAATGCATTCGTGATAAGTATAAAGTCATGCAATGAGTATCGAACATTTCTAAACAAAGATCATGATCAAATCCTATAGTGACTTTCTTTTTATTCATGACCAGTTATATTTAAAATAGCAACCATATAACGGCACATATTGGAATATTTTCACAATTTCGACAGACATGTGTGACCCAATAAATCATTTTGCTTCTAAAGCATCTATATTTAGTAAGCAAATATTTAATACATATGCTTGCTTCTTTTGATATATAATGATGTGTACTATTGCAAGGTATAAACGTTAGAGACAATTATTGTACGTTATTGTTGTTGCACCTGTCGCTAGCAAGTCATTCCTTTATTAGCATACCTGAAGCTAAGAGCAGATTCAACAGTCGTTCTTCAGTATTCCAATTTAAATTCAAGCCCAACTCCTGTTTAGAAAAGAAAGAAGGTAGTAGACATTCGGCTACAGTCATACCTTTTTGTAATCCTCATTCTGTGGTGAAGCTGCTCAGAACTTTTCGTGATATCATTTCGAAAGTGCCTGATAAATGTTGAAAAAAATTGTAAAAGGATGATTTGCCAGGAAATGTAATTTTAACATGGAATACGTGCATACGTGCATCAGGTGTATGTATGTATATATGTATGTATGTAAACATTTATTGATACATATTAACATACCTAAACACAGACTTCTAAAGTACATGTATATAAGATAAAATGGCTGACTAATACCATTTGTACCAAATATATTTTTGGGCTGATAGTCTTGTAATTAAGGATGTGGGGACTTCTGTGCTCATTTTTCTGTTGGAAACTGAGCTTAACCGGCTTCGGTAGATCAGGGTCTTCAATATTCTCTTGAAATCATATGTAAGTCAGAACCTGCTACCAGTAGGGTTTGGGTCCGAATCCTACTCAGTAAAATCCAGTCATACCTTATTCCACTTGCCTCAGCATGATTTAACCTGTCGTGTATTTGATGCGTTAAAAAACAACCAATTTTTCACTATGGTGTTACAGCTTGACAAGCACGCTATATGGTAGACGTAGGTATTTTGTCATCATATTCATAGTGATTGGTTATATTATCTCATTTGAGGTAACACAGTTTCCGGAAGGGAACTAAAACCTGAGGACATAATTTTCGTTACATTGTCACTCTAGAACCGTTGGATATGAGAGTATACCACAAATCGCGTATATGTGTGTGTGTGTGGGGGGGAGTGTTCGCATTTGCTCAACATTGACATAAAGACAATAGATGTGAAAGATTATTTAACGGTTTAAATTTTTAACTGAGTCTGCAATGGCGTGTTACTATTATATATATATATATATATATATATATATATATATATATATATATATATATATATATACTATATATATATATATATATATATATATATATATATATATAGTGAACTGTTGAAACTTGCTTAAGCTATTTTCGTTAAAAGTAAAGATTTCATTTATAATCCACTCACTACCAGACGAAGCATAATCTAACAGTCCGTGAAAATTTAAGTCACACCTTGCTTGACGTTTCAGGCTTTGTAATGAGTTGAAACGTATTTCAGAGGTGACATTTGTGCTGTGATTATTTAGGACAATTTATTGGCAGACAGTTCTATTCTATTATAAAGCAACTAGGACGGTCAACAGACGTGTTTGTTTATTTATATTATAGTCAATAAGATAATTTGAAAGCATGTGTTCTTTATGAAATTGTAAACT
Organism: Megalonaias nervosa; assembly: GCA_016617855.1. Taxonomy (NCBI): domain Eukaryota; kingdom Metazoa; phylum Mollusca; class Bivalvia; order Unionida; family Unionidae; genus Megalonaias; species Megalonaias nervosa. The sequence goes on along the minus strand of JAECUM010004341.1, from coordinate 3,157 downwards.
TCACGTATCGCTAGCCATTTTACTTTAAAATTAAATGTACGCCCATTTGTGTTCCTACCATACAATGCTTGCTACAATATGACACGGTACGAATAATAGCCGTGTACTTATTCATGTAAACAGACAGATTCTAACAGGGAAGACTTAGCTTTACTTACATATCATAGGACCGAATATCTGGGTGAACATACATACATATATACATACATACATACATACATACATACATACATACATACATACATACATACATACATATATGGTACTCTTTATTTACCTCTGTCTTTCGAGGAGCAACGTAGGCACGGTAGTTGGCAGGGCCGTCTCTCGATCAGGAGGGTTTGGAATCGAATCCTGCTCAGAACAGGATGGTCACCAGTAAAAGACACTGTACATTATTTGCCACAACACGATTTAGTCTCCCATGCATTTGATGTGCATTAAAAACCAACCAATATATAGCTCCAATTCCTTTCAGTGTGATGGTACAGCTTGACAAGCATGCTGTATCCTAAACGTAACTTCTGTCACTTTCAGTATGCTGGTACAGTTTGACAAGCATGCTGTATCGTAAGCGTAACTCCTGTCACTTTCAGTATGATGGTATAGCTTGACAAGAATGCGGTATCGTAAGCGTAGCTCCTGTCTCTTTCAGCATGACGGTACAGCTTGACAAACATGCGGTATCGTAAGCGTGGTTTTATCTACATGGTTATATCGGTTGTTTACGTTATCTCATTGTGTGTGTGTGTGTGTGTGTGTGTGTGTGTGTGTGTGTGTGTTTCGCATTCAGTATTCACCAGGTCAACATTGAGAGAAGAGAGCTTTTTCCCAACGACTTCCAAGATTATTTGTTTGCAAATGGAGCCAACCCAAATTCAACATTTATGCTTTTAGATCCACTAGGAGATTTGTATTATTCTATACAAACACAAGATGTGCCTGAATTAGTGAGTGTCTGAAATATTTGTTTATTTTAGGGTGAATTGTATATCTATCCAAGTATATAGGTATAATCAGCTCATATCTTAATCACTGTCTATTTGTATTCCATGTCCTTTTTCACATTTGGCATAAAATGGCTTCATACTCCTAGGACATGCCCCAAAAATGTGCATATTTTGTCTTCATTATAATATAACACCCCAGCTGAATGGCCCATTGTTATCAACACCATTTTTGAGCAGGATGGATTATTGCTGGCTGATATTAACTACAGCATACCTCGGCTGTTAGTCCACATATTGACCTTATATTATACGATTGATACAGGAGTCTGTGACTTAATAATGAGTGTCGTTTTTAGGCATGTACTTTACTAAAAAGGCCTTAATACTTCTTAATTTTTCAGTCGCAAATGAACATCTTAAATGGCTTTAGATCAGGTCCATCCAAATGTTGTTATCTCATACCGGTTTCTAATTTGTCGGTTCCACAAAATGATGCACCTATATTTGTTTTGTATTTTCAAAGGATGTGCATTTTAAAATCATGACAATTTGGGAAACTCTAGCATAGTAGACACATAAACTTATGAAAAAACATTTTCTATGTCGTCATCTTTACAGATGTTATACCGACAGACTTGTGTACCAAAGATGTTTCATCACATAATGCAGACTAAGCTAAAAACTAAAGATAACAAACAAAACCTTTGATATTGGTCTTCGTAACTATGACATGTGAATTTAAAGAATTGTCCAATAGATATATGTGCGTGTTTTTGTGTACATGGCTTTTAAGGTGTTAATATAAGCAATTTGATATACCAATACTGTTGGTATATCAAATTGTGATCCGCCCATGACACAATAATACGCATATATAAACATTCTGTGTGTTTCTACTCATTAATCATTAATGACGTATGAAAATAACGATTAACAATATTAATAATCCCCGTTTTCTAAATGAATTTAATATGGTACACAATTTCAACGCAATCCTTTCATCTTTCCGTTCCCCCTTCCCTCTCATGAATAAGGGACAAAGCACGCAGAAATGTGGAGTGAGAGAGAAACAGAATTTGGGCTGGATGAAAATCTTGAAAATGAACTTACACCAAGTAACCTACAAGAATATGGTTCGTAGTAACGGCATGTGTGAGCTTTCTTGGGATTTGTCTACAGTGTTTATATAATCAATGATACGAAGCTGTAAACCCTGTCAACATTATACGGCAAATTTCTCGGTTACGTGGTACACATACTGTGATGTATTTAACGTTTTGTTATTGTTGTTTATTAAACCTATTACAATGTTCTAACAATCGATTATTATTAGTTAAATATGAAAATGTACATAGGCCTCCTCTCTCTCTCTCTCTCTCTCTCTCTCTCTGGACCATCGTAGCAGGTTACGGGCGAATATCTATGAAAAGACGAGTGTAGAGGATATTTGCTTGTGTCATCTCACAATGTCTCTGGACTAATGATGGTAAAAGTTAAGTAAAACCAACCAATGGATGAGACAGACAGACAGACAGACAGACAGACAGACAGAGACACAGAGAGAGGCGGCCTATGGACATTTTCATAGTCGGTAGTACTGTTGTTAAAGCAGAATAATGACTTAGATCAACTGTAAATATATTAAAATATTTTAATTACGACTTGTTTGTTTGTCATTTCGCTTAATTTCTATTCCACGCTAATTTCCACGCGCCAGTACGTGTATGGCACAGCGTTCATGTGACTGGCTGAGCTAGCCACGTGTTTGTAGTGCTCTACTTTTTTTATATTAAAACCATCTTTCATGTTTAAATCATAAGTGTGTCTTATGTTGATTTAATCAATGTGAATATAAGTAGAAACTAAAAAAGAAAACAACCAACTTATCAATATGCAAAGATGATTGTAAATAGCAACAAAAGGCAAATAATTACATTTTGTGGCAACACAGTCGGAAGGGATGTGAGGAGTTATTCGCTCGGTCAATACACAGTTGCCTGTAGTCAATCTTAAACTCCATTCAAGGAGAAAATATATCTATTTGTATGTGATATAAATAAAATATATGTACAGTACTATACCGTATCATTGATATACCACTCGTTGTATAAATTTTTCATTAAAATGAAACTCGGCAAGCCTAGTTTCTTTTAATGAAAAAATTATACATCTCGTGGTATATCATTGATACAGAGTACAATATATAT
>JAECUM010004340.1:0-87818 GCA_016617855.1 Megalonaias nervosa | reverse complement strand
CAAAAATACATTTCATTAGTGGTCATCAAAGACTTTTCATTTTTGCAAGTTGGCAAACCAACAAAAACTTTGGAGGTATTTTTTTTGTTTTACATTTTGTTCATTTTAAAGAAATGGTTTTATTCTTGTTTTATTTTTAGTAAAATCTGGCAGCTTTGACTTGCAGTTTTTTAATGATTCTGAAGCAACTAGTAAACCGCCAGCAAGAGAGTTGATACAAATTTCACAGTTTTCCGTCTGTCTGTGGGTCAGATTTGACAAACCGGGTGGAAATGGAATATTTTTTACAGTGTCCAGGTAATATTTAAAACATTTCTGAACTAATCGTTTTTTTTGTCTAGCTTTTTAATATGATAGTGTTAATTTATGTAATTTTACTTTATGCACAATTTCAATCACTGCCTTGAGAATTATTCATCTTCAGTGTGTGGGTCAAGTTTACTAGGTATTTGTTGATACAAGCAGTTGAGAAGATGATACATGGTATATGTTATTTAAATGTTCTAATTTCAGGTGCATTGTGTTATACCAGTGAAGTGCTGATTCTGTAATTTATCATTGTTACTACATGTATTTATGTTCAACACCTGTACAGTTTTCTACATTACATGCATTTCTCTGAGAAGTATATCAAATTTAAATATATCAGAACTGTTGGAAAAATTATGTTATACTATGTTTGAGTAGAATTAATTTCAAAAGGATTAAGATGTTAATTAATTATGATTGGATTACTGGAGTGCTCAGTCAGCATAAAACAACTAACATTACTTTGACTCTCTCCTGGGGTATATTCTGCTTTGGTGCTCAAAGTTGTTGAGGCAGATTTGAGTCTCTACTAATGTATTTACAACATATTTTGGGACAAGATATAAAAAAAATTCTGTCCCATAATTTATGGTTAAATTTTTTGTTACCTATATCATATGTCCTAAAACTTGTTGTTACTTAGATCATATGTCCCAAAACTTTTTGTTACCTAGATCATATGTCCCAAAACTTATGGACATAACACAAATTGTGTTAAATTTGCTGCCCCTGCCAATGCATGTTCCAGTAAAGTAGGTAAACAGAATACTTATTTGATAATATATGGACACTGAAAGAAACTAACCTTGTACTGTTCTTATTTATTTATATTTTTTGTTCTTCTTAAGCATTTCATGTACAGAAGAAACAGATGTATCCACTATCCAAAATCTGTATGGTCCAGTGTTATAGAAGAGTACCCATCCATTGTGTGTATTGCTTATATTGAGTAAAATCATTGACATGAAGATGTATAAACAAAATGTGTAATTGGTTGTTCTTAAGGGTTAAACATGTTATCAAACTGAAAATTGCATCCAACAAAATCACAATCGAAAGAGAGAGAGAAATACTGATTGCTTCAAGGGACCAGCAGTTCACACATGGCATGGTGTATGCTGCAAAATAACAAGTGTATTATATCCACGTTAACATTATAACAATGTTTTGCAAACAAAAATCATTATTAAATAGCACCATATATATATATATATATATATATATATATATATATATATATATATATAAAGTTGATTTGATTCACTGGTCTACAATTTTTTAGAAGTCGTCTGCTTCATATATAAAATATGCTATGGATTTTGATGTGCTGAATTCAAATAGGACAATTAAAGCAATTGATTGGCTACTGTTTTCAAGATATTTAAGTTTTACATTTTATGTCTATGTATATTGTGTAGATAGTAGAGATTTAATCATAAATTGTAAACCTTGGTCTTTTCATGTTTATGGTTGCTTTACATGATAATATTTCACCTGTCCTGTTTATGTGACACTTTAAAAACAGCAAACGGGTTATATAAATAAAATTTATTATTAAACAAAAGGCAAACAATTATTATGTATATATAAGGACATAGTTTAGTCATGACTCCATGTCTACTTGGCGCTTCTTGGCTAGTCTGCAAGCATTGATGGGCTCCTTTGCCCTGATAGCGTTTCTCCATTGTTGCATTGTCCTGGTGAAATTGCTTGCCATGATCGTTGCTCACTGCTCTGCAGTTCAGTGGAAAAAAATCTAGATGAGAGTGCAAAAAATGTATCTTTAGTGACATGTTGCAACCAAGGCTTTTGTATGCCTTGAATAGGTTTTCCACCAACTTGCTATAGTTGTCTGCCTTGTTGTTTCTGAGAAAATTTTTTGCTACTAACTGGAAGTCTTTCCATGCCATCTTTTCCTTGTCATGCAGTGCATGGTCAAATGCATCTTCTTGAAGAAGTTTTCAAGTCTGAGGACCAACAAAGACACCTTCTTTTATCTTAGCTTCACTTAACCTTGGAAATTTTCCACGGAGGTACTTGAAAGCTGCTTGTGTTTTGTCCATGGCCTTGACAAAGTTCTTCATCAGATCCAGCTTGATGTGCAAGGGTGGTAACAAAATCTTCCTTGGTTCAACAATTGGTGGATGCTGAACACTTTTCCTCCCAGGCTCCAATGACTCTCAGAGTGGCCAGTCTCTCATGATGTAGTGGGAATCTCTAGCACAACTATCCCATTCACAGAGGACACAGCAGTACTTTGTGTATCCAGTCTGCTGACCAAGCAAGAGAGCAAGAACCTTCAAATCATCACAAAGCTGCAACTGATGTCAGTCATAGTTTATGCACCTCAAAAGTTGTTTCATGTTTTCATAGGTTTCCTTCATATGGGTTGCATGACCAACTGGAATTGATGGCAGATCATTGCCATTATGTAGCAAAACAGAGTTAAGACTTGACTTCGATGAATGAATGAACAGTCTCCACTCATCTGGATCATGAACGATTTTGAGAGCTGCCATCACACCATCGATGTTGTTGCAGGCTACAATATCACCTTCATGAAGAAGAATTGGACAATATCCTTTTGACAGTCACAGAACATGGAACCCTAACATTATCTGCCAGAAGATTCCCACTGCTGTAGTCTCAAGCCCAACAGCTCTGCCTTACTCTTGGATAGTTCCAAATCCCTGACAATGTCATTCAGTTCACCTTGTGATATGAGGTGTGGTTCAGAGGAGGATAATGGGAGAAAATATGAATCATATGACATTTATGGTTCAGGACTAGAAGTTTCATCCTTTTCCTCTGACTCAAGTGAGAATGATTCTGGTGCATCAGGAACCAGCAGTCCTTCTCCATGGGGTACTGGGCGTATAGCTGATGGAATGTTTGGATAATGCACAGTCCACTTTTTCTTCTTTGACACACCTTTCCCAACTGGAGGCACCATGCAGAAGTAACAATTGCAGATATGATCTGTTGGCTCTCTCCAAATCATTGGCACTGCAAAAGGCATAGATTTTATTTTCCTGTTCAACCACTGCCGAACATTTGTTGCACAAGTGTTGCAGCATATGTGTAGGGTACACCTCTTGGCCTGATCTCCAATTTTGCAGCCAAAATGAAGGTGGTTGGCTATCTTAACCATAGTGGTTATACTGAGCTTTTGTGATGCAAAAGTCACTTCACCACAAACATAGCAGAAGTTATCTGCATTGTTCACACAAGTATGAGGCATCTCTGCTTACTTTGGCAAAACATAAATGTGTCCCTTTGCAAAACCAAACACTGACAAATAAGAAAGTACAACACTTCTAGGGCTGGTATAGGGCAATTTGTTCAGCAGAGTGATGTAAGCTTAGTTATGATTGCATCATCCATGACTTCTAGGAATAACATGATGCAATTGATATCATGTATGATGCAATACCAGCTTCAGATTGCATCATTCACTGTTTTGCCTAAAAGGCAAGTACTGTCCAAACCCAGTCATAGATGTATTCATAGATCCAGTCAAAGAATGTATTTTAGTAATTTCTGGTTTAAACTGAGATCCCTTTCCTTTATAACTCACTTTTCCTCCGCCATTCCCAAGTCAAGGGTCATATATACCAGAACCAGTAGCATGTCTTCAAAAATAGAGCCAATCAACAATTTTAAGCATCATTTTTGTTCTCAGTGACCCAGAATTAGTAAAGTTTGACTGCATTTATTTCGGAAGCATTTGGCTGTAGACCAGTGAATTATAAGTACCCCCCAAACCTTTTGTGGGCTACAAAAAGCCAATTTCTCTTTGACTCTACTTTAAGTCAGGTGTATTTTACAAATCAGATCCATCTGCAGGGATGACTTGTCATCAGTGGGGCAGAGTTGTACTTTGGAAAAATAAATAAGCCAAACTAGAGAACAAGAAAAAAACGAGAGAACCAGTGTAAAATATAATTATATTATTGAGTGGATTATGTCACAAATAAATTGACAACTTACAATTTGTCCTAATTAAATCCATTAAAATCCATAATGCTTGACATTTTATATCCATTTATATAATAATTCCTTGAATTCAATTACAGGTCACATGCCGCATGAGGAATGATCCTATTCACAATATCCCATATTGTTAATTATGTGCCTAACAAATAAACAATGAAAGTTAAGTCCAAATTTTTTAAAATTCACAGTATCCTATAAATATCACCATCTAATGTCATCTGATACAAAATCTAAGAATTCATCTTCATTGTCTGAGAAAGTCCTGAAATCCTCTTTCATCTAGTAAATCATCATGGTCTAGTCATCGTAAATATCATCTGACACCATTGTCTTGACTTCACTGTCATTGTCAGGTGCTTATGTAGAGATTGAGCTTGGACTCTGTAAGTAACACTTTGAGCATACAGTCAGTGGAATCTATTAAAGGCTGCAACAGAACAAGTATCATTTGTTTGGTAAGATCATAGGGAGTTGAAATAACCACCCTCTGTTATTTGGCACTGAGCAAGCAGCAAACACCAGCTCAAACAAAGGATTGTCACATGGGAAAATAAAGCAGGTGCCGTCTTTACAAGCTAAAGGATATTAAGGTCAGGCATTCACTGGAACATATAAAACTCTACTTAGTACTGAACAAGTACATGTACTAAATTTGCAGCAGGAACAAAAGGATTATCAATTTGAAAACAAGTGAGTGCTGCCTTTACAAACCAAGGGATTGTCATGTCATGTGGACTGGCAGAAAACATTGGAAATATCACATGGGAATTCAAAATCTAACTTATGGAAAAGCTGTTATAGCATCAAAACACAGTGTTTATACAGCAAAACACAAATATTAATAAAAATACAGGTTATTAGGACTTGCAAGAAAATGGAAGCAATATAAATGCTCATAAATACCCATGGTAAACAACATTAATGGACACTTCACTTTGCTTCACTTCACTTTTAATTTACCTATAATATTTTAAAATCCAAACAACTGTAGATACAAGTAATGTGTAATGAATGCCATCATGAAATGGATAAGCACAGTACATGCCAGATATGCAGTTCTAAATGGGAATAGTGACACAGAAACAAAAAAATGTTTGAATTCACATTATTTTTGTGTACTCAAATGTTTAGAGTTTCCAACATTATCCATGGATTATCATTTTCATTTAATATCATGCTTATAAGCTGACCCTATTTTGCATGAATCAGATTTGCAGTAAAAAGGTCAACTTATAAGCTAGTATATATGGTACACTGATTGTGAGTACAATGGCTATTTTTGCTAGAGCTAGTTAACAAAAGTATTGTTGAAGACAATACTGTAAATGTTATTGTACACTGCAGACATCAGTGCCTGTTTGTATCAACTATCAAATCTAGGCAGAAGAAATAGCACATGATATTCAATCATGGATGGAATGGGAATTTCAGTGGTTGCAATCACATTCAAAGGGAAATGAATATGCATTCGATCTGCTCTTCCTGTAAGGCTGACTTTAAAGTCTGTTATGGTGGCAAGAATGACATCATGCATCATGTAGAATCCTGATCTCAGAAAAACATATTAATTGCAACAACAAACATGACATCACTGAAATCCATGTTCATGGAATCTGCATCAAATGTGGATAAAGTTACACGTGCCAGTATAGTTTGCCAGCTTGATAGCCAACATAATCTGCTGTTTCTGGTAGCAGGTCTTTTTTCAGATCTAATGAAAATAATGTTCCTTGACTCATACAAAAGTGTTCATGCACATAGAAAAAAATTACTCAGTGACTATTTTATTGTTCATAATCATAATCTTTCATGTATAATAATAGTAATAATAATAATAATAATAATAATATTAGTAATTTATTATATAAACTCTCAGTCGTGAGCAGCCACCTGTAGAACCATGATTTTTACATAAAATATGCATATGACACTGCAATGAATGACTGCATCACAAAATCTAATATAAACACATACATGCCATCTATTATGCTTTTGGTGTAATCATTATGCTTTTTTTCATCAAATTACGTCTTACACTTGCATATATATGGATTACACTTTTTGGTACATTAAAAAAATAAAATAAAAATAAAGCAATAAAAATCTATGTTTCATCATTTTTATTATCATATCTTTAATTCCATTTATATAAATTTAAGAATATTCTTAAAAGATGACTGCTGCATAAGAATAGCATATAGTACTTATTTGTTATTTATAGCAACTGTATATGACTCAATTCCAAAGAACAGATGGGTTTCTTCAAATATGAACTTCACCTCACAGATTAATTATATCTAATCAGCTACTTAGGGAGTGTACCAGCCTATACTTGTCAAGAAAATGATGCCAGATGTTTAGCGAAACGCTGTACAGTGTGAGTTGTGGATGTTATATGATACAAAATGTTAGAGCGATGGTTCTTTTCAAAACTTCAAAACATGTCAGAGCAGATAAAGGACAAATCAATACAAGTTACACATGTAGACTAGTTCCAGTGAGTGCTGAATATAAATAATTGTTCAGTATATTATGTGTTGGTATTCTGGTTCTAATCCATGTGGATTTTGTCTTTTGGGACAAGAATTTTGACCAGCTGCAGAACCAGGTTAGTAGCCTAAATAAATGTATCTTTTACATACATGCTGTATCGACATGATGATAGTGATGATAATGATGACAACAAAGGTATCTACAAATTAGATATAAAAGTTACCAAGGTTTTGATGGCATAATCTACAAATTTATGTTTTATATGGAGAATAATACTAAGATTAAAACAACATTAGACACAGACAGTACCAATCTTAAGTAGGTCTGGTCAGTCTGAATCTATTCCCACAGTCAGGAAATAATTAAAATATTTGGTGGACCTAGTAGAGTTGTACTAACATTACCAGATTCCAATGCAGACACTGAAAGGACATTTTCCAATCTGAGGAAACTTCAGGCAGAATCCAGAGGAAACCTAGATCCAGTAACAATACATCATCTCCTAAATGTTAAGATCAACAATGATTAGGACTACCACCAATATAGTCCACGCAGTGATCGAAGAAATGTTAAAAGTAATTGTGGAACATATGAATGGCAACAAGTTACTGTGATAAGACAGATTTGATGAGATGATGTACATATTTTAATATTGCAAAAATGTAGATTTGTCCATTTGCATCTAAAAAATCAGGTCAATTGAAATTCTTCATCTTTTGAGGCCAAAACTCCAGATCAGGGTCTGTGCAGTTTGTTAGGAGTAATCAATACAACAAGCAATGTAGACTCTGATATGCTGATACATTATGCTGTGGCAGATCAGGATCTTTGTTATTTGCAGTGTGACTGAAATTATAAGCATGTACATATGGTATATAACACTTAATTACAATTCAGCAAAATCTGTTGCAGGTGAGCTTGATTTTCTTATCAAATGTGTTTTGTCTTTTTTAACCTCTTGTATGGTGACTTCATTAATGCCTTTTGTGACAACACACAAAGGTTTTGCATAGCATATCCTGTTTAAAAGTGCAATTAGAGCCTCTGTCCTATCAATATGAATCAACATGTGAAGGACTTGATGGATTTAAATCAAATTTTATATGAGGCTTTACACTGGAAAGACGTGGGTCAAATTTAATTTTTCTCTTTTCAACAAAATTCAATGTAGTTACAACCCCTGTGTAACCTAAACTTTGCCTTTAAATGCATCATATTGACATGGACATTTGTTTCATATGGACGCTTATTTAATCTTCTGTTTATAACAGTGACACAGAAAAGTCAACACAACTGTTCTGTTTTCATTATCCTGGTGTTATAGTGTGCATTAGTTCTCAATTGTCACTTCCACAATTCACCCACCAACCCATAGATGTCAAATATTCAATATATCATCTACTTAAAGTAGAATTCTGTTTATCTTTTTATAGCAATGACACAAGACAGTCAATGCAGCTGCTCATTTTCCATAGCAGTGGCATCATGCTTACGTTATTTCCCAATGTTACTTCCTATAATATCACCTTGAACGAACTGAATAATGGTATGTGGCACCACTTGTGTCTGACATGGTCAAATTCAGATACTGGGACAGTGCGGGTATTTCTCGATGCTTCCAATGGATCTGTCATGTTACTTCGCACAGGCTATGGTGGAGGCCACATATTACATGGCTGGTAAGTAAAATTAAAAATTTCACTTTATTGATAAAGTTCTTTTCTGTGACAAATGTGGATCGACGTAAGAAAATGAATGCATGCCAGCCTTCCAGGCAGTGTATGGCGTTTTTGAGACTTTGATCATTAGATCTGTGTACCAAGAATATGACTGAATCTTTTGAATACAACTTGTCTGACAGTTTTCAGTAGATATGCTGTGAAACTTTGTACATATTGTGGTCATCATATGAAGATAAGCATATGAACAAATCACTTGGCTTTTAAAATTATTGCCCTTTATGCAGTGTACAAAAGAATGTAATGTGTCTTAAAATTATTGCCCATTATGCAGTGTACAAAAGAATGTAATATGTCTTAGGTTTTTGGGGATTGCAGTGAAACATACGATGTTCATAGCAGCAAATCTTTGTACTTCCTTGAGGTTTATAAGAGTTACTGCCCTTTTTTAAAACTTGTAGCCCGACCCTATTTGTTAACAATTATGGCAATACAATATGTGAATTCAACCACTCTTGCAATTTTTAGTGGATTGCTGTGAAACTTAGTACATCTTATCACTCATTTTACTCCCTTGATTTTCAGAACAAATATATGCTTTGTTTTAATATAGACTCCTCTGCATCATTGGGTGGGTATGAGATACACAAAAGGCAGGGTATATTTATGTGAGCAAATTGTTCACCATTCCTTGAGTTTTAATTTAATGATTAGTTCGCAGTTGTACTTACTCTCAGGCATCAAGTTGAAGTTGGTCAAGTTCAGCTGAAAAATGGGGTCCCACTCTTCAAAGGCAAAGTGAGTCAAGTCAACATATACAGCTCTCTCCTACAGTCAGAGACCATAGCTGCCATGGCAACAAGTTGTCATGATGATAGTTACTATGGCAACTTGTGGAGCTGGAAGGAATTTGACATATACCTGCCAGATGATCGATTTATCATTCGTCCATCTTCATGTGGTGATATGGGCTGTCCCTCCGGCTTTAGGGGAGCAATGTGCAGCATTCCTATTGGTAAGAACCTATTTATGTAATAATAATAATAATGATACAACACTCCCTCAGTATAAGGTCCTTCATTATAATGTTCCTGTTATGAGGTGAATAAGGTCATGGACCCCATTTCATCAAGTGCTAATACAATCATTTGTATCAGGAGCCAGGAATTCCTAAAGTAAGTTAATTATATAGAGCAACTACCATATTAATCTGTGTATGATTCATATCTGTAATCTTATTTGTTATTGAAGAATAAATGCAGAAGGCGTTCTATACTATTTATTAAATACAAGACATCAGTAGAGCTAGGAAGGGGAGTAAAGACTGCCCTGAAAATAATTTTCCCATGGAACATAAACCCTAGTGAATGTATAACATAAACCAGCTGTTGGTGTGCATCAGTTCTAATCCAGTGTGGAATATCTGATTACTTTTACTGTCAGGTGATATTTCAAAGCTAATTAGATTAAGGCTTACACTACATCTCCCCTTCTGAGAAAGTTAACATTAAAACAAAACATGATCTGATGACCGCTTTTCTAAGCAAGCTACATCAGCTTCATTTTTACAAGTTCAGTCTCTCAGGTGGTTTTGACAATCTTCCTGAATGGGTGAAATATCTGTTTTGACTGGTTGGCACTGCTTTGCTTTCATCCAAGTCAGTCAAAGTATCATGGTTTGAAACAGTCACTCTGAGAGGCTCCGATAAAGCAGTAGGCACGGGAATTAAATTTCTTCTATTATGCCATATCTCTCCCTCGTCAGTTACTACCATATATGAATGAGGTGTAGATGCCTCAGATTTAACAATGCCTCAAGAAAAATGATCTTTAATCCATACTTTATTCCCTACCTGAAGTTTTTCATATTTCGAGCACGATGTCGACAATCATAATTTCTCTTTTGAGTTTGCTTTTGATACTTTTCCGATTTCTTCAGTTTCATTAAATCTGGCCATTTTGGCTGTAAGTTTTTTGGTGCAATTGACAAAGTATTTTGTAATTTTCTTCCCATCAGTAATTCGGCAGGGCTGTATCCATTCGATAACGGTGTTGCATGATCTGTCAAAAGAGCTATGTAAAGATCGTTTGCTTTTTTAAGCATTCTTTTAATTGTTTGAACAGCTCTTTCAGCGAGACCATTGCTCTGTGGATATTTTGTACTTGTAATATGCATGAATTTTGTCGCAAATTCTTTGAGTATTGTGCTTGTGTATTGCAGACCATTATCTGAAACTAATACTTTTGGTATACCATGTCACGTAAAGATTTATTGGAGATGATTGACAATTGCTTTTGAACCTGTGCCTTGCAATTTTGCTATTTCGATGTATCGTGAAAAATAATCAATCACCAAGAGATATGTTTGACCATTCAGTACAAACAAGTCCGAAGTGACTCTTTGCCAAGGTCAACTTGGAAATTCATTTGATATCATTGGTTCTGCTTGATCTCTTGAGTTTGCGATGCAATTTTGGCAAGACTTTACCAAGTGTTATGGCTGAGTACTTAGTCCTTTCCACCAAACTGACCCGTTTTGGCTCGTTCTCGGCATTTAACTATGCTTTGGTGACCATTGTGAATTCTCTCTAGGATTTCTTTTTGAAGTGATTCTGGTACGACCAGGCATGTACCTTTCATTAAAGACCATTTTGAACTGTAAATTCAACTCTATCTGCCGAGACGATTGCCTTTTTCACAGAATTGTACAAGTTGTTTGCAAATCGAATCATTTCGATATTCAGACTTTATTTGTTCAAGTTGAGTATTTGATGCGGGTAAATTACTAACTATGAAATCAACATTGGCATTAGTTTCAGCCTGAAATTCTCTGTCACTCTCAGAGTGATAACTTAAAGGTGCTCTGGATAGAACATCAGCAGTTAATAGATTTTTGCCAGCAACATGAAGTACATAAAGGTTGAATCTCATCAAACGCATTCTAAAGCGTTGAATTCTAGGGTTTAAATCTCCCAAGATTTTTGTGCTTATTAGTGGTACTAATGGCTTATGGTCAGTTTCAAGTTTGAATTGTGACCCAATTAAATAGCTACTGAAGCGTTCACATGCCCAAGTAATTGCAAGGGCCTCTTTTTCTATTTGAGCATAGCATTGCTTAGTTTCTGACATACCTTGCAATGCGAACGCCACCAGTCTCAGAGTGCTACCATGCTTCTGCCGTAGCACAGCACCTAGTCCAAATAAAGATGCATCTGCAGATACAACTATTTCTCTATTTGGATCATAATGTGCTAAAGTTGGTGAAGATATCAGTTCTTGCTTGATATCTCTAAACGCTTTTTCTTGATCTGGACCCCAAGTCCACGAGTTTTTACCTTTCAAAAGCTCACGTAATGGTTTTGATTTTTCTGCCAAATTTGGACTAAATTTGCCAAGCTGATTTGCCATACCGAGAAGTCGTTTTATCTCTGTTACACATTTCGGTGTTTTCATTTCAGTTATAGCTTTGACTTTTTCTGGATCAGGTCAGCAACCATTTTCGTCAACAACATGCCCAAGAAACCTAATAGTTGGTCTCAGAAATTCACACTTTTCAGCGTTCAAAGTGATGCCGGCCTTTTGAATCGATTTCATGACCATTTCTAGACTTTTGTCATGCTGTTTTCTGCATTTCCCCCAAAACAAGAACATTGTCCATGTGACAGAGTGTTCCGCCATGTCGCTCCAGAGTTTCTGACATCCTTTTCTGAAAAATTCTAGGTGCAGAACTGATTCCAAATGGAAGGTGATTAAAATAAAACCTGCCAAAAGGAGTAATAAAAGTTGTAAGGCAGCGTGAATCTTCTGACAGGTTTATCTGCCAAAAGCCTGAGTTTACATCAAGTTTGGTGAAAAACTTTGCACCTGCTAGTTTTGCAAGGGATTCTTCATCTGATGGTAGTGGGTGGTTCTCTCTTTTAACTGATTCATTCAGTTTAGTTAGATCCATGCAAATTCTTACTGTACCGTTAGGTTTCGGAAAGACAACCATTGCTGCACACCACTCAGTGGGTACATCTACTTTGAAATAACACCCATTTTTTCCATTCTGTCCAACTCCTCTGGAACTTTATTCAGTAAAGGGATAGGAACCTTTCTTGGGGTAGATAAAGCATAAGGTTTGGCATTTTTGTCCAGAGTTATGTTATAGAACCATTTTGTTTTTCCTAGACTTTTAAACAAATTTGGGAATTTCTCGTGATAATCCCTATCTAATTATAGATTTATTGTCACTATTGCTTTCACATTGTGAGTTTTTATCTGAGGCATTTACTGAGGATATATTTACCTGTTCAATAATCTTGAGAGCCTGAATTGCAGGCCTGCCCAAGAGTGCCTGATTCAGTCCCTTTACAACAGATGTCTTGTACACTGAACACATTGTTCGATTCCAGTCCACATCTAAATTTTCCATCAGAGTTTCCAGGTCCATACAGTTTTCGATCAGACTTTGATAGTTTTTGGTCTCCGATTTTTCATAAATTCCTCTTAGGAATTACAGTCCAATCAGCTCCAGTATCAATCTTGAATAAAAGTGAAGCGTTGTTCAATCTCACCTGCGTTATGCACGGCTGACCTTCTTTGTGCTAATAGTCCCTAGAAATCCAGGTTCTGTTCTCGATTCTATTGTGCGAACCGCTGATTTTGACAGACAGCATTTTACATGGTGTCCCCTGCTCTTACACTTGTGGCATTCTGTTTCTTTTGCTGGACATTGGTCCCGAGAATAATTAAATTTGTTTCCGCATTTCATGCATCCTTTTCTGCTGACATTATTCTGTTGAGCTTTTGGAATTTTATGTTTCTGTTTCCCATATTTCAGTGAAGACGATTTTACTGCATCCATTTCAGTCATTTGTTCTCCAGTTGTTCATATAGTTGATTGTTGCTTTTTCGCAGCCTCATTTTGTCGAGCTTGACTAATGTCAGAATCAAGAGTTAGATTTGCATCTTACTGCAATTGTTCCGACAGTTTTGAATCTCGCAGTCCAACTACAAGTTGATCTCTGATCATTTCGTCATGTAGTGGCTCAAAATCACAATTACCTGCAAACACAGAGATAGCTGTAACAAAACTGTCCCGTTTCTCCCTCTTCCTGTTTTCTTTGATTAAATTTTGCCCTTTTTAAAAATTACATTCCTCTTTGGAATGAAATACAGCACGAATTTATCTGTCACGGGTTTCCACTTCTTTTGGTCTTCCTTTGTCAGGTTGAACAAAGACAAAATGTCATCAGCCTCACTTCCCATGGAATAAATCAAGGTATTTACTTGAATTTCTTCCTCTTTTTCACTAAGTCCAGACACTTGATGAAAGCGTTCAAAGCGCTGAAACCACTTTTCGCAAGTTTCAGGTCTTGAAAAGTCAAATTTGTCCAGATTTGTAAATTGAAATAAAGCCATTTTCAACTCTGATAATTTTAATCCTGTGTTTTTACCACTGCCACCATGTAATGTTATTTGTTATTGAAGAATAAGTGCAGAAGGTGTTCTATACTATTTAGTAAATACGAGACATCAGTATAGCTAGGAAGGGGAGTAAAGACTGCCCTGAAAGTAATTTTCCCATGGAACATAAACCCTAGTGAATGTATAACATAAACCAGCTGTTGGTGTTTATCAGTTCCAATCCAGTGTGGAATATCTGATTACTTTTGCTGTCAAATGATATTTCAAAGCTAATTAGATTAAGGCTTACACTACAATATCCATCTGGAAACAGCATAGACCCAGATTTTTCAAGGTCTTCCATCACATAATGCCATGTTGGGTGAGTGGTTAGCATGCTGGGCATCCAACCCAAAGGGTGCAGATTTGAATCCTACCATCAGATCAGCCTAAATAATTTCAGTGTGTTGCTGTGTCTGCATAAAACACTCAACCAAACAAAACCAAATTACATATGTGCAAGTATATCAGTTTCTTCTGTGAAGAGACAAAAGACCAGCCTAATTAATTTGTCAACAAGGAGTGGGTAGCATAATTACTAAAGGTGTAATGATGTACAGATATACCAGTAATTTGCGATACAAAATGCCCAGTATGTTTTTGTAATACAAGTATAGGATTCCAGTATACCAGGGATTTTCTTCACCCAATCTAGACCGTCTGGAACTAATTCTGAGCTGACCACTGCCATCCTTTAGGCTTAGTATCATTACCAACATGGCAGCTTCTAAATATGACTTCTTGAAGAACCCAAGAACAGAATCGTTCAATTTGGAATAATTTTTACTGAAAAAGGAGTTTGGCACCAATACACTTGAAAAAATGGTTGCTCTATGTAATATGTGCAAAACCGAAATCAAACATACAGTTAGAATGACAAACCTCTCAGATCCTTTATGGTCCACCATTACTATGCAACATCTTAAGACAATCCCTGGCACAACAGCCAGAGGTTCCAATAAAGACATACCAAGCATTTCAGGTTGGCAACCAACAATTGTGGGTATGCTAGTTGCACAGACTAAATACAAATCTTCATCACCAAGAGCCATGGCTATCACTTATGAGTTTGCCAGGTTCATCATTCATGACTTGCATCCATACTGTGTTGCATCAATAAAGGGATTCTTCTACATAGCATCAGTGCTTGATCTGTAATATGTTGTACCATTTATACAAGTTCTCTCAGAAAATTATCTCAGATGTGTATTTAAAAGTCAAAGATGACATAAAATCATGCTTGTCCCTCGCATCTAAAGTTGCATTAACAACCAAACGGTTGTCTCTGAGGTTGAAACCAACAAAGGTTTGGAACCGTTGATATTACCCATTTACAACATCATTGATTCATTTCCCATATCAAAGCAAAACATTTGTCAATGTGAAAATTTATAATTACATGTATTTTTTACTTATTTTTGTTATTTGTCATCATTTTAGTGTTAATTGTTTTAGTTTGTTGACAAAAAATACTGTCTAATTAGGCAAAATAATACTGTAACTCTTCAGCAAATTTGGGTCTTGATGGTAGAATATTTCACTCATGTTGGTGTGTTTATTATTTGCTAAATCATTTTTTTATTTATTATATTTAGTGGGTGTTTTTGGTAAAGTAAAAAGCATCATGATTTTATTTTGTTCTTGTGAGGAAATTGCTTATTATTATAGTACAAAGTAAGTAAAATTAACATTAGAATCATACATACTGTCAATGACTAATATGTATCGATATGTATTACCATACAAACATGCTGTATTGCAATATATTGCAATACATTTTTTCCTGGCAATACTCACACCTAACAATTACTAACAGATAATGATATCCATTGTAAATATTTCCTTATATTATGTAAAAATGGTGGTGCCCGGTGGGCTTATCATCAGGCATGTGCTTATTACCAAATACATGTGGTATATATTCAGTTTTCTTAAATCATAGATAGAACAAATTGTATACCCTGTTCTGATGGTTCATGATGTGATAGTGAATCTTTCTGCTATTTACTGTTGAGAACATATTTCACAATCAAATACAGTTGTTTATCTTACTGACCAATCATGAAAGAGTAATGTCTCTTACTGACCAATAATAAAATAGTAGTGTATCTTACTGACCAATCATCAAACATTAGTTCATCTTACTGACTAATCATAAAGCTGTGAAGAGTAATGGCATTATGACACTAGGGATGATTGTTTGATTTTTTACTCCATCAGACAAGAGTCCCCCAGTTGTGGAGCACTGTCCAGAGGATATAGAAGTGGTTAGTCTTGACCGACTGAATCAGGTCAGTTGGAACCAGCCTGTTTTCTCAGATGATGTAGGTGTTGCCAAAGTTGAGCAGACAGCACACAGCCCAGGTAGAGTCTGTTTATTTTTAAAAGCATCTGCTGTGTAATAAATTCTGTTTACTAACATAATTATACAATTTTATAAAAATTGTATGATAAGAATTACATTTTATATCAAGAAGAGCAATGCCTACAAATTGACCCCATGCTCAAATAATAAACTTGAAACCAAAACTTTAAAACTGTTACTGTGTCTCACTTTCCACAAATATGGGCTCCACAAAACTGTTCCAAAGCTGTGTAATATTGCCTGCCAATATCATATTAGTAGCAATAAATAATGCAAAGTTGTTAAGATATTTAAATAATACCATACTCTGTGAAATGTTATTTTAAACATTTGTTCATTTTTGTGGAGTCCACATTTGTGGAAAGCAAGACATACTTAGCAGTCTTTTTTCCAGTTGTGGCATATCAATAGTTTGTTAAGTTTTGGGTTTAAGGGTTTTTTGGGATGGATTCTAATCTAACTTGGGGTGAATTATGAAGCCAAGACAATTCATTCTGTGACACTTGCTTACCCCTTTGACCATGGGGTTAAGGTCACAGTATTGAAAAAAATTGCATTCACACTTGGGTTAAATCATTATGAAGCTAGGACAATTGATTTCAGCAACTTAGCCTGTTGACTGTGAATGTCGAAAAAGGTTCAGTATAATAGCAAGTCAGTTTGGCTGCTGATCATAAATAAGTTAATTCATTTTGGGAGTACTCCCAAACAGAATTTTGGGAGTACTACCAAACAGAACTTGGGAATACTGCCAAACAGAACTAACTGATGATCAACTGCCAAAATGACTGACTGATATACTGAACCATTCTGACTTCATTCTAACTTTACATTTCAAGTTTCATGTTGAACATTCACTGATAACACTTCTGACTAATGATAATAATAATAATAATAATAATAATAATAATAATAATAATAATTTCTCAGACCTATAGAATTAACTACATACAAGAATTTTTTTAAATATAAGGTACAGATGTGTATTTATATACATTTGTATTTTCATAAAGATGTATCAATACAAAAATGTGCTTGTATACATCATATTCCAAATCTGATTCTTTTTACCAGAATCTATTTTGCACAGACATTTAATTATAAAGTATTCAGATTGTTATTTGCTAGTTTGAGATGGATATTACATTTACTAGTATTTAGTAAGGAACAGAAGGTTAACCCTTTACTGCAAAATGACATCTTCTGACACCTTTCAGGGCAGATCAGATATAAAATACCCATTATTACCAAAACCAGGTATGTGTACACATGAATATCACTTATACAGCAGGGAGAATAAATTTAGAAAATAAATATGAAGCCAATCATTAGTTTATTAGCAGGATTAAAACAGTTGCTTAGTTCAATCGGCATTATATGTAACAGCATATCCACATTTGTAAACGTGCTCTGCATGCCATGGTTGCAGTATGAAGTCATTTGAAGTTGTGAATAGTACACTTCAAAGATTTTTTAAATATGCACAGGAATATGCCATTCTTTGAACTAGTTTAGTTTATTGTTATCAAGGTTTCACCAAAAAAGAATATTTGAGCAAACTTCAAACTTTGGAATGAGGCTATATGCTATAAATAGGTTACTAATACGTGCTCACTTCTTAAGTTCATATCCATCATTTCAGCCAAAAGATATGACCAAGAATCACCAACTTCTCAAAATTATGGATTTTTGATGTCTGAAAAACAGATACTAGCTAATTGTAACAGTAATCAGAATGACAAGATATACAAATGAAGTCCTCGAGCATGAGTTTGCACACTGTCACCACATCAGTACCAAAAATTTTATAAAAATCGAGACACTGGTAGAAGCGGTTACCAAGAAAAAGTACAAACAAGGAATATATGTACCAGTATAAGTGTAGATGGAGTTGGTTCAATCATAGCATTTGTTATGATGTATACTTGCTTATAAGTCGAGTCCAACTGCAAACTGCACAGACCCAGATCTGACAGTGCATAATGTGCCAGCAGCTCAGGGTCTGTGCAGTTTTTTTTAGGAATAATCGGTAGAACAAATAGCATAGACCCTGGTCTGCAGGTGCATTGTGCCATAGCAGATCAGAATCTTTTGTTATTTGTAGTTTGCCTTGACTTATAAGTGAGTATATATGGTACTGGAAAAGCAAAAAAAATAAAAGAAGCTAAACTAAGATAATACAAACAGTTGTGATTTATAGGTACTACTTAAATCTTGTAGTTGTACAGAGAGAAATGTTTGGATGCTATTTTCTTTACAGCACATAGGGTTGATAAAATAATTAAGTTTCAATAGTGAGAACAAGTAGAGTGTGCGTAAGATGTGATCTCTTAGATCAGTATTTTGGACAGATTAAAGGACATGTTTTGCCATCTCACTTTCACTACAGGAACAATACTTATTGTGAGACACAAGATTCAAATATAAATCATAATTTAAACTATTGCACTTTGCTCATAGCCTTCAATGCAAGACCTGGATATTTGATCTGCAGTGTAATGGTAGGAAGGAGTGATTTTCTTTTTCTTGATTTGGGAAGGCTTTGAAATTATGTAATGAAGGATTATCTCTTCTACAGGGAATGAGTTCTATGTTTTGAATCTTAGAGGATAAAAACAAATGAGACTGAATAACATTTGTTGATCAAGTTAAATAGTTTTTATGTTCGATACCTAAAGGTTATATTTTGAAGTTATATAACAGAAGTTAGTCTGTGATAAATTTTCAATAACTGAGTTAATTTATGCTTGTAATGGTGAGAGTTTAAGCTTTCCCACACACTGTATATACCTTTCTAAATGGAACACATTTTTTGACAGTACATAATAAGTATTTAGATCAGCTGAGATTTGTGTTGTGAAGAATGTAATTATAGGTATTAACAATTTACCCCAAAAATATTTGACTGAACTGACTATACAGTTTCACAGAATTCATTGTTTATTATTTGCTAGACCCTTAAACCCCTCATTTACAAATGCTTGCAAGACCTTTGAACTTGACATTTGTGGGAGGTGATACAAGTTTTCAACCATTAATTTGAGCTCAGGATTTTGTGTCAGCTGGTCACAAAGAATATTACTTTTGTAATGTCACTTTTAATTGGCCGAAAGGGATAACTCAGTCTGTGTTTTATAATTGAAGTTTTCTTAACTCCAATTCCTTAGTGGCAGTTCTGGGTCTGCATTAATTGAAGGTGGCATGTCATATATGGATAGATAATTTTAAATATCATTTTTAAGAGTCATCAGTCTTTTTTATTATTCTCTACATTTTGTTGATATTCTAGGTACCTATTCATATGGGCAATATGATATTGTTTACACGGCTTTTGACCATGGTGGGAACTCGGCCACCTGCAGCTTCAGGGTCTATGTCACACGTAAGACTTTTCTTTCTCAAAATGACTTTTTTTCATAAGTTGTTTGATAATGCTTACATTTATTTTATGTAAATGATATGGGCAGGTTTTAATAGAAGAAATTTTCTTTCGCAAAGTTATCGTCAGCTATATTTTACCATGTGATCTAAGAAATGTTATAGTTTTACAAATGGGAAAGTGATAGGTGACAATATAAAATATACCCTATATTAAATTTAGAAAAGACAATTTTTAATTTTTTATTTTCAAATTTTGTTTTTTGATAGATATTTAGGGACATTATTGAAAACATGTTTCCCAACTCCCCTTTCTCCAGTTTGCAAAAGTATTGTATGAACTAAATAGGGTACAATCTCCAGTTTAGAAATATACTCCCCATTTACATATATGTATAATGGCATACTGTATATATTTGTTTATAAGATGAGTCCAGCTGCAAACTGCACAAATCCAGATCTGCAGGTGCATTATATATATATATATATATATATATATATATATATATATATATATATATATATATATATATATATATATATATCATAATGCACCAGTAGATGTTTGTTCTGCTGATTGCTTCTAATAATTCTAATAAACTGCATAGTCCCAGATCTGCCAGCACATTATGCAGATCTGGATCTGTGCAATTTGCATTTGGTCTCATCTTTTAAATGAGTATATACAGTAGCTTAAAGCTTTTCTGTCAATGCAGAAATGTAATTTCTTGAAAATGATGTTGCTGGACAGTTTATGTGTTGTTTTCTGTGAAATAAGTACTGTATGTACTCACTTATAAGTGGAGTCCAACTGCAAACTGCACAGACCCAGATCTGCCATAGCATAATGTGCCAGCAGATCTGGATCTTTACAGTTTGTTAGGTGTAATAAGTAGAACAAACAACAAATACCCTGGTCTGCAGGCAAATTATGCTTTGGCAGATCAGGATATTTCTTGTTTGCAGTTTGACTAGTCTTATAAGCAAGTACTGATGGTACATGATGTCATAAGCATCATACAACTAAAAGAAGCAGATTTTCATACAGGAAGGAAAATGTTTTATGTAACATTATCAATATCTTATGTTAGACAAAATCTCCTAAAGATAACAACCTCATATTTCAGGATTTGTAGACTTTATGGTAGTTTTACTATTGTAAAAAAAATAGCAAAATATGTAATTTTCCATGGCACCATGTAAAAGGAAAAGTCATGACATCAGAAATGAGGTATCGTATTCTTACAGCCTATCATTGATTTTACTGTCACAAATTTTGATGTTTAACCTGTCATTATTCATGTTATGTTAACGTATTAGAATTAAATATTTCAAGTTGTAAGTTTTTGTCTGATCTTAAATAAATTCAGTGAATGATCTCCATTCATTTTCCGCTACTGTAAAACACCTCTGTATACCACTGTTTCTTTGGTAATGTGATTATGGTGACTGATCCAGTTAAATTTTGTTTTGTCTTTGCTACTTATTTATTTTACATTAATTTACTTTGTATACACTTGCCATGAGGTAGAGCATATCATGTTATGATGTCCGTCCATCTGTCTGTCTTTTCCTTATTTATATTCTGTTTAATAGCTCAAGTTCTCCACCTATTACCAATTACAAATCTTCATAAATAGCTTGAAGAAGGAAGAAACTGGCTCAATTGTAATGGTCAAGATCACAGGGATTGAAGAACGAAGACTGTTTCCGCACAATAACTTTAAATGTATACTAGATACCTAGACCAAACTTTGTAAATGGCTTGCATTGTAGATAAAAAAGAAATCTTTTGATTGGGGTTAAAGGTCAAGGTCAGCAAGAAGAAAGCTGATTTATGAAAGATATCTTAAGTTCTTTGTCATATACTTTGTTCAGACTTGCATTTGAGACAAAGAAAAAGATATTCATTTTGGAGTCAAATGAAAGAAGGAAAAACAATTTCCACTAATTTAAAACTAATTTAATTCTGTTGCACATACCTTGACAAAACTTTGTAAATAGCTTATATATGAGACAAGGAAGACACCTATTGATTTCTAGAGATAAAAGGTCAAATGCTACAATCAGATTTATTTTTTAAGAAGGAAAATGGTTTCAACAGTATAACTCAAAGTCCTACATGACAAACCATGACCAAACTTTATGGATGGCTTGCATTTGAGACAAGAAAGGCTCATATAGATTTCGGTCTCAATAGATGAAAGGTCAAGATCACCAAGACTGAAATAAGAAAAATGGTTTTTACAAAATAACTCTAGTTCTGTGTCTTTTACCATTGGCCACATTTTGTGGATGACTTGCATTTGAGAAAAGGAATATGTGCATAGTGTATTGATAAGGGAGAGCATATAATTTATTATTTCTAGGCAACACTGCTTAGCAACAGTAGCATATTACACAAGTTAAATATGTACAATGATCTTTAGTATCTGAGACTACAACAAATGAAAGAGGGTTTTATGTAAAAGAAATATAATAATACTACCATATGTACTTGCTTATAAGCCGATGCAAACTTCATAGACCCAGATCTGCTGCCACATAATGCACTGGCAGATCTGGGTCTTTGCAGTTTGTTTGGAGTAATCAGTTGAACAAGCAGTATAGACCCTGATCTGCTGGCGCATTATGCTACAGCAGATCAGGGTCTTTGTTTTTTGCAGTGTGAGTCGACTTATAAGCAAGTGTTTATGGTAATACTATTTACCAGATAGCTGGTGTATAATGTACTATTTACAGTACTTGTTTTGGCATATTATAACCAATGATAATGTGAGTTCACACAAGTAAATATCCTGTGTTGGTGTTTTTATGTACTGCTATGACATGGCCTTAATGAAATATCCCTCATTACAAAGTTCCTCACTTATAACATGGTCACTTCTACCAGGAATAGCTGTATACAGAAGGAGTAATTGTTTCTTGATAGACAGGCATGGCACCAGTCTTCCACACAAACATAATGTTTCTTGATACACAGACATGGCACCGGTCTTCCCCACAAACATTGTTTCTTGATACACAGGCATTGCACCAGTCTTCCACACAAACATTGTTTCTTGATACACAGGCATTGCACCAGTCTTCCACACAAACATTGTTTCTTGATACACAGGCATGGCACCAGTCTTCCACACAAACCTTGTTTCATAAGTATTTTTTAAATTGCAGCCAGATATTGTCAGATCCCATCCCCACCACTAAATGGTGCCAGAGACTGTGGTTACTGGAGTCAAGGGCAATATTGTAGAATCAGATGCTTGGGTAATAATGATTTCACAGAGTCTACTGCATTTCTATACATTTGTGGAAAAGAAGGGTTCTGGGACCCTCCCAGGGGGCGTGTCTTTAGGTTCCCACCTTGTTCAGGTAAGTTAACTTTCAATTGGAACTTCTTTTTTCTTAATGTAGGGATCTATCACATAAGATTCCTGTTTATTGGTGATATGACTTTGTTTTACAGTTATACATGTAGTAGGCCAAATTGATCAAACATATGCAAACGTGTCATACTCCTTTATGATCATTGTATTTTGCTGACACCTAATTCTAAGATTTCTGTCATCCTCCATCAATATCACACTGACTAATATCATTCTTCTCTCAAATTTTATATTTGTGAAGGATTCTGGAGAGATATTCAGAATTTCATTTTTGTTAATTAAGCTTGAA
Source organism: Megalonaias nervosa (assembly GCA_016617855.1). Lineage (NCBI taxonomy): Eukaryota > Metazoa > Mollusca > Bivalvia > Unionida > Unionidae > Megalonaias > Megalonaias nervosa. The sequence continues at coordinate 64,475 of JAECUM010004340.1, read as the reverse complement.
GTTATTGACTTAGCAGTAATCTTTGTGTTTTTAAGCATGAGTAAGTACAAAGTGTTTTAGCCTCCATTATTTTTAATTTTCTGTCCTCAGTGTCTAATATAAGGAACAAGGAAAACAAACCTGCAGAATCATACCTGTCAGCTCTCATGCTGGGAGAAAAAGCTACTGACTTTTGGGTTTGTTCCTTGCCTACTTCCCGATCTCATAATATCTCACAATTTTTGCAGAGAACTCCTGATTATTTCATTATGCTTGCCGATTTTCATTTTTCCGAACACAAATCCTACATAAATAACTACATCATACACAAGCCACAGAAGCCATGTTCAGTTTTATCACCTGTTGTGACATTGTTCTGTGCCACTGCTGGAAATATATGTACATCATGACTTGTAACTTGTTGTTCTAACGCTATGCAAAGTACCGCACTGCCATGGAAGAAGTATGATGATTACCTTTCATGTATCTCTACCATAAATATTGAGTATTCCATAACTGTGGATAAATACATTTTTTTTCTTCATTTGTTCTTGGTTGAATTGAAATATAATATTTTGAATTCAAGCAGTGTTAATGTTCTATCAGAAACACAGTTAAAAGACATATTTTTTTTGTTGGCCTGTTACAGTAACATTGACACATCACATTCATTTTTACCCAAGTGCAGAGATCATGGCAGACCACTTTGATGCAGAGGTTAATTTACCAATATGAAGATTGAGCGGTTTTTAACTTAGGATCATGTGCTGTCAGTTTTGTCTGTCCTTTGTCCTTTGTAAGTGTTATATTTTTGTTGTAATTTATATGTGCCTTAAATATAGTTATTCATAATATTTGATTATTAATATTAAATATCTTTCTAAAATGTATTTTTGTACCATAATCATAATTTTACTGATAAAAAACTATTTGAAGTTAACTGTGTTTTGTGGTATTTTGTCGAAAATGGGCTATATTTAGTGAAAATGATGCTTAGAAATACCTATTTTAAGTTCCAATCTCCCTTTTTTTTTAAAAATTCAATCTCCCTACTTTGCTTTTAAATCATTAATAGGTATGGAGAATGAGTGCTTTTGATTGGTGTTTTATTGCTCAGTAACACATATAGGTTTTTTAGTACAGAGGCATTTAAAGTAAAGGGCCTTTCCCAAGCACACACCATGGTGGCTGATCCAGACAGATCTGCTGACAGGATTTGAACTCAACACCTTTTCATTTGCAAGTTTGGCACACTAACCACTGTTCTACTATGGCTCCACACAGAATAAGTGTAGTAGCAGTAATAACATGATGCTTTTGTATATACTGTAGTCTGTGTTTTATTTTACCAATTTTAATTGTTGCTAATTGATTTGCTTCCAGTTAGAAGTTGAGAAGTGACTTGGTTCTGTGTATGTTGGTCATAGTTATGGGAAAGTATGTAGAAGAGTTTTAAAAGTCAGATTTTGTAATGGCAAAAATATTTTCATCAACATCAGGTGTTGTATTGGCTCTACATAATAAATTGATATTAATATAGACAAAATAATCATTATCATTTATGAAAATATTGCAAACTTTCTACCTTGAATAAAAAAAAAGTGCTTGATATCTTCATTAACAGTGAAAGGATATTTCAGGTCCAAATGATGACGCATTACATGCAGTACATTTATTCAGACACATCATATGCATGAAGAGTAGGGGTGAAATGATACAACTGTGCCCCATATCGATATGATTCGTGATACACAGTCATTGATATGATACATTATTGATAAAAATATGAACTTGATGGTCTTTCCATCTCTTTAAGGTCTGTCAGTGGTAGTTGGTGCTGTGTATTGACATAATGGTTGTATTTCCAGTATGCTGTGGACTGAAAGACATAGACTTAGCATCTTATATGCCGTTCTCATCCACGATTTGATAACAAGAAATAGTTTCAAACAGACTGCCAGTTAGTTGTGAGTGATTTTTATTCAGTATTTTAGGCCATTTAAGACTGCTCCATTTGATCAAATGCAGGACTCACTTTGGCACCATGCCCTTGGTTTTGCACTGCAATAAATGCTTTAAAAAATTGTGTTAACAATCTTATGTCCCACTTTAAACTTGGAAGACATTTTGATGTTATCTTCAAAGCAGAAGTGATGCAGTTGCCTTGTTCATGGAAAATCTCGTCTAGAACAAGTCCAAGCATGGGAGTGGGGATGAATACTAAAACAAAATCTATCACATTGTACTTTCTGCAGATACAGAATAACTGCCACAGCCATACACACGTTATTGCTCATGAAGAAGGAAAAATGTTGATAACACCAACTCTCCTTCTATAAAAAAAAATTATAAAAACGTATGCAAGGAGATAATTCTCTGCTGATTTTAATTATCTTGTAGTCATGTTCAGTCACTGATTAAATATCTCAGCATAACAAGACGCATTTCAAATTTGCTCCACATTATGACCACTTTTGTGCAAAGTTTTTCTGTTGCTTTGCTAATACTTCCTGTGTGTCAAGCATGGAATAAGCTACACTAAATTCTGATTGGTATTTATTGTTTACCCTGGACTGGAACAAACAGTAACCACCAATGAATGTAACATTTTTCACTGCTTGACACACCAGAAGTGTAGCTATCAGATTTCACTTGAAGTAGACCAGATATGAATCAACAAAGGAATTTTGCATAAAAGTGATGAGTAATGTACTCCATTATACATGAGGAACACATTTGCAATGTCTCTTTTATACTGATCATACTGTTAGGATAAGATAATTAGCATGATATTGGTAAGAGGGGACAGATTATGAACCATGTCACCTTGTGTTAATTTGTGGCAGTAGGTTTTTCTTCTTTTAACTGACAAAAAATTAGTGTGTCCACCTGCAACAACTGTCTCAGATGAATTCACAGTTGCAGGAAAAACAAAGCAAGTGACAAATAATTATTCATAACTGCTGATTCTCTGCCTCTTTTATTGATTTGTGTATTGGGATGGGAAAAGTATTGATGCATTAATATATTGATGAATCATTTCATCCCTAATGAAGAGGGAGAGCAAACTGGTTACATGCAGATCACAGACTGACTTGAATGAATAATTGCTAGTGACCCTTATATTAAAATATTAGGTGGAATGATTTTACTAGATGATTATAGCTAATAACTGTTATCAATGTAAGCTTTACTGACTGCTTTGGTGACTTGACCATTAGACCTGTCAGCCTTGTGATAGCTTCAGAAATAAACTATGTTCAGTTTTTATTGTTCTGTTATCATTATTGTTTAATTAGCAATTTCAACACAAGTCCTTTATAAAACATCATTGCGGGAATCAATTTCTAGTTAACAGCTAGTTTACAGAGAGGGTCAAGATAATGTTACTTTCAAGAAATACTACATTAAGAATCAAGCTATTCTTCTGTTTCTGTAGAGAAGCACACTGACTCAGAATGTGTGTCATCATCAGGTGTGACCTGACTCTGGTACCAGTTTTTCCCTGTTTTGAACTGGTCAGGTGTGCCAAACTGGTGTGACTTTCTACATACACAGAAGAAATTTTCTCCTGCTGTTACAGTTATCTTCCATCCCTCCCAGAAATCTCCTGAGTACACAAAATTACTATTGAAAAAGTAATTTTTCCCCTTTTGTCCACATTTTGGTTCCAGCTTAGTATATTTATGGTAAAAGGCGCTTTAGGAAAAGATGACATGATGTCATCACGTTACATCTGGGTATCACTTATCACCAGAGGTACAAGTCAACAATCAATACACCAGAAAGTAAACATGACCATGAGGTAGCAAAAGTATTGAAGAACAAGTCAAAAGAGTAATCAGCACAACATAATTACAATTTGATTTTGCTATCATCATCACTGTCATAACCATCATCATTGTAATTATGTTGCTGAAGCAAAATATCAGTAATGTCAGGGACCAACCATTTATGGCAGCTTCCTTTGATATTGTGGGTTCTATGGCATATCAGCTTTTCCATAAAACTGATAAATGCACACATTATCTTCATTTTCTTCTCTGTGAGTTAAAATATGCATTTTAATGCACATTTCTGAGTTATTTAGCAAAAAATGAACATTCTGATATATAGTGTGTATTGTACTATAGTAGACCTTTAATGTTTACAAGTTCCATTGCAATTATTCAGTCACATGGTGTGAATGGAAGGATAGAGAGCACTCCAATTACATACAGTTTACAAGGCTGACTTACATGAATGATTGCTAGCAATACCTATACTAATATATTAAGTAGAATGAACTTACTGCAGTTTAAAACATATAATTTTAATAGGTGTCTACTTTGCCATGAAAGGCTATTGTGATGCATCCTAGGGTGAGACACATTGCTCCAATTGTCTCCACACTAAATAACTTGTGTTGTTGTGCCATAAGACACCAAACATGTAAACAGTTAAAGTTAGCTCATTCATCTACATTTTTTTTATGAAATATTGGATAAATGTATTTATCTGTTTAAAGTTTTAATTCTCAAAGTATTTAATGATACAGCATTTGGTTTTTGGGTTGAAAAAGGATTTCACTCTTGACTTTAACATTTGGTAATAGAATTGTAACTGTGTAATGTTATAGGCAACAGAGTTTTATAAATTAACACAAAAGTTGATTTTAAAGTGTGTTTCTGCTGCTTCATCTATAATTATAAATTTTATTATTAAAACCATAGATTGATTATTTGTGGCAGAATATCAATGGGTTCATGAGGGTATGAAGGGAAGATGAGTTGATCTAGTGTGGCAGGGCATTGTCAACCTCGTTTTCCTGAAGCACTGAATCAAAATTTCACATACAAGGGAAGTTATTTCACTTAAATTTCCCCTGCATTACCTGAACTATTTAATATTTTTATTTTAAGCTGATTTTTTCACAATTTATATACACTTGTCAGCTCAGACATTGACATGGGATGATATTTGAGGCAAAGGAAACTCAAAAACCTGGAGAAATCCACTGGCTTTTCATAGTTGGCCATTTACCCTCCTTACCTGTGATACTTTCAGAGAACCAGTCAGTGAGATTTGAGTAAATTCTATAGGATCTGATTTTTTTCATAAGCCATCCATGATACAAAATATATGCAACCAATTATTGATTGGTTCACTTGTATTAATGAGCTGTAGTTAGTATGGAATAGGTACATGGAAGTGATCTCAGTTTCATCCCATGAGTATGTTCACTCAGACCTCATTATGTTATGAGAGGACTTGAAAAGTACAGCCTTTGGGTTTAAAATATCATCCAGAAAATATCTTAGCAAAAGAAATTTATTATTGTGTGAGAAATGAATCTCAGAAATTAAGACTGTAAGATGGTCAAAACATCAGTTTGAATGTTCCTCACACAATTAGATGATGTAGGTTTGCCCCTCATATATGTCAGAGTTGGGGATCGAAACTAAAACCATAGAGATGCAATGAAATTATAAGCTGATCAGAACAGACATTTGGTTTTTATCTGAATTTTTCTTATATTATAATTTCCTTTTCTGTATTTATTTTCAGAGGTCAGTGATCCATCCATCAGTCTATATGGTTCTCTGACTCTTTTGGGTCCAGACAACTGCCCTGAAGACAAGAAGATCAATGTTACACGCAGTGTTTACCAGGTGCTGGCACAATTATCACTTGGTTCAGAATGTGCTTGCAATCTCAGTGCCATCTATGTTGACTGTTCAAGTAATCTACAAAGTGGGAGGAGAAAAAGAGAAACAGGATCATCAGAATACAAAGTCTCTTTTAATTTTACCTTCAACAGGTATTTGGAGAATGTGGTAGTCATGCTTACTTGTGTTACATTTTAACCAGTGTGTGGCTAGCTATTTTGAATTTGTTGCAGACTAGACAAAATATTAAATGGTAACTTGTAAGTTAGAAATGTTACTTGTCCTATTCTTTGTGGCAGGTGAAAGATTTTAGCCATCAGAATAAAGACAGGTATCCTTTTCTGACATGTAAAGAAAACTTTGGGTCTAAATTGACATTTTCATGCCTGAAATTACCATTTTTCGGAGAGGAGCTTGATAATTTATCTCCCATCTGCCATCTCCAGATCATTGTTATACAAGGGTTTCTATTAACCAACACTGTGTTTACATCCATTAGATGAAATAATATAGCATACTAGTATACAGTGATAATTACTAAGCATGGCCATCTGAATAAAATTTCTATTGGTTTAACCACTGCCTATCTACTTTAGTGGATGGAGGATGTTTTTATATATACAGTAAAGTGCTAACTATTTTGACTTTTAGTTAGAATTGCATATATTTTATTGGGAGTGATCTTTAAAAGTTATAGAAAACTATCCATGCCTTAAAGCTGGATGGTTTACAACACAATTAGAACTATTCTTTTATTTTCCACAATTCGGTTTGGTCATGCTTGCCTTTGCCATCTCAATGGGCTTGCTAAGTATATCAACTCTGATGGACTTGCTTAGTATAATAACTATGATGGCCTTGCTAAGTATAGTAACTATGATGGCCTTGCTAAATATAGTAACTATGATGGCCTTGCTAAGTATAGTAACTATGGTGGCCTTGCTAAGTATAGTAACTATGATGGCCTTGCTAATTATAGTAAGTACGATGGCCTTGCTAAGTATAATAATAATGAACCTTTGTTGACAAATGCAGATACATACACTGAAATATTTCCTGTATTTTGGTTGTATCATAAATTATTATAGCATTATGCATGATTGGGTGAATGAATATTTGAAAGGTTTTAGTGAAAATTTCCTTTGATGAATGATCCCATGGTTTTGGTGAGTACCTCTCTTTCCATTTAAATTGCAACTACCGATATTATATTAAGTTCTTTTTTTTGGCAGTGGAGAAGTAGATGGTGCCATAAACCAGATCCAGTCCTATGTAAAAGAAGGGAAATTTGACACACAGGAGTTTACTCTTGACAGCAGTCAGACAGTCTTCAAAACACAGCTCTCCTGTAACCCTGACCAGGTTCTTAATTTTAACAACAAGTGTGGTATGTTGAGTTTTATTGTCACTCAGATTTCATTTTTTGACCCAGACAGTAACCATATTTCACTTTAAAAAAAGACTAGTGGGACAGTCAAATACAATTTCCAATAAGTGGTGATGGCCTTAATCTCAGATGTGACCATATCATATTAGATTCTAGTTATAAACTATTGTGTGTACGTTGCTTCACTATTCATTAGGTTGAAGTCAGTTAGAGCAGCTTGAGAGACGTGAAATCTCTTCATCATAAAACATTCAAAGAACATATAACATTTTATTTAAAAATATCATTTCAGGTTCACAAGCCATAGTCAAGCAACTATTGTCTGATTGTATTGTAATTAAAACTACAATTCATAGGTCATGGATCATAGGATCAGTTACATTAGAAAATATTTGTTTTAAATAAATGCTGGATTAGCATTGACAAATACACTCAGTCCATTTGTGTTTTGTATTATTTAGAATTTACAAGTATTGGAATGTAATTATTTTTGTGATTTTTTTTTTTATAAAGCCTTTCAGTACTAGACCACACAAAACAGGATTGGTTCATTTCTTCTGTTACGAAAATTTGACTTGACTGTAACATAACAGCATGTGACTTGACTGTAACCTAACAGCATGTTAGCTGAGAAAGCACAATGATCTCAGAATCATTACTCATGTTGAATTTGGTTATCGATTTGAAATTCCAAATTTGAAGTAGATGGCAATACAGGAAATGTTCCCAATCTTTTGCTAGCAATGAACCAGTACATGGCAATACCAGAAATGATCCCAAACTTTTGCTAGCAATAAATTGGTACAAGGCAATACAGGAAATGATCCCAATCTTTTGATGGCAATAAACTGGTACATGGCAATACAGGATCACTCTGGTACATTATTGATCAATACTAAAATGATGTAAAAAAATCAGTGCTTCAGTCAAATTTAAGAAATTACATAAAGCTGATAGATTTTGAAATCAAATTCTCATTAGTAACTGATTTAAATAAAGTGTTTGAATGTCACTTTAAGAACAATATCTGTGACAATTCTGTCAATGATTTATTGAATTAATAGCATTTTTCATGCTGCTTAGAGTATAAAAATACAGGAAAAATTGTCATCTGTTTTGCAAAATATTATGAATCTTTGCAGACATTTTGTTAATCCCTGGGTCATGTGTTGGTGTGTGTGTGTGTGTGTGATTTTGGGAGATTCTGCCTCCCACCCACTCTACCCCATCTGCAAAAATTTCTCAAAATGAGAGGTTGGTTTACTTCTGAGTATGGGCATATCATCAGAGAAATATAGTATTAGATTAAACATTTTTGGTATTTGTTCATGAATCTTGATTTGCAGACAATAAAGCAATTTTTCTTACTATTTTAACTTTTCATTTCTGTGACTGTGCTTCCAAAATGAAGAAAAAACACACAAAACACAAAAGCACAAAATGGTATGCTTCTAATATCTTGTTATTTCAAATGACATGTCATAATTTTTTTTAGGACCACATCACAGGCAAAAATAACTTTTGATACAATATTGTGCACTACTGATAGGTTTGTTTACATCATATTCTATTTTTCCCAGCCATGAACCATTGTGAAAGGATCGGGTCAGGTAATAATTTTTGTTATTCTTTTAAATTTGTCATCTATTAATAAAGACCTGAAATTTAAAGATTTGTTTTTCCTTCATTTCCTAAGTGAACTGCCAACCTGGAACCTACCAAAATAATACCAGTGGCAGCTGTGAGTTATGCCCCCTTGGTTACTATACTGCTAAAGAGAAACAATTGAATTGTTCCAAATGTCCAGAGGGTCAGACAACTGAAAGTCTTGGTGCTACCAGTGAAATAGATTGCTACAGTAAGTGTCAACGTCTGTATGAAGGGTTTACAGTTATATTGACTCATTAACCCCTGGAGGTTTTTGTCATTTCACCTGAAATGCAAGCATAAGCAGAAGAGTAAAAGTTGGAGTTCTTTTTTTCTTCTTTTTTTTTTTTTTTTGCTTATGAAGGGTTTTTAGTTGTTTTTATAAATTATTTTATAAATCAAATATCTTAGTATAGACAGGTAAAATTTCCCTCTTATTAGAGAGTTTTTATCCACAACTGGGAATTATAGTGGTGTATATAGTGTAGCCCTTTTTCCATCTTTTTGTCTGTCCATCCATCCAGGTGAGTTTTTCATTTAGGTAACTTGTCTGAGACTTTGGTGGTGGCATTCGTGTTCCATCATCACATTTCAAGTCAAACGAGTGCATTCACTAATCACAGACTATCTTAAGGTTGTTCTAGTCATTTATTGAACATAGAAATTCATCTGTCCTTGGTTTTCATCAACACAAATAAATTCATCTGTCCTTGGTTTTCGTCAACACACTTAAATGTATTAGACCTAATGGGATTTGCTTATTTCTTTCATTCTTTATGAAAGCATGAATATTTTACAATCTTAGTCAAGGACCAATAAAACATTTTAGTAATGCCTGCATTCATACTGTATTTGGATATGTATAATTGACACATTACATTCACTCACTATGGAAAATTAAGTATGTTGAAATGCCTTATTGTTACTAAACTTATTTGAAAAATAAATGAAGCTTACATATCTCAGTAATTCTGTTCTTTGATTGCTGATTTTAATAAATTCATTTCATAAGACACCATGGCATAGTTTTTATTCAGTGACTCGACCAAAGATACAAATGAGAGACTAGTAATTCGTTCATCTTTGTTATAGATGCTTTCAAGCTGTGTAAAGTAAAGCATCCCAGTGACACTGTTCTATTTTGTTAAACTAAAGAAGTTAATATATCAAATATGCAATTTATTTTCCTTTTTGGAGGGAAAATAAATATGGTTCTTTGTTTATTTATGATCTTAAATCACAATGTTTGATACTCTTTATGATTACACAGTGATCCTCTTTGTGACTACACAGTGGTCCACTTTGTGACTACACAGTAATCCATGCTTCACTAACTCAGCATGGTATTTTCAAAGGTAATCTGCACTGACTAAAGCTTTGATATGTCAAACATGATGCATTGTCTAAGTACATTTTCCAGCTTTGACACTAAAATTTTTCTCGGAGGTGTCGTTCTATATTGAACCTGAACTATAAAGCAGCATCTTGTGTTCGGTTGTGACTCTGAATGAATATATATTCAAAGTATCAACATGGACTGTGCAAGAAACTCCTACACTATGAGAGACAAGCTGTGCTACATTGAATGTGCCACATTGCCACATTCAAGTATTAAATACTGACAGGAAAGAACAGAGAAACAGTCAAGCACTATTTTATTGCAAACCAGTCATATGTCATGTAGCAAATAATGATCAGTGCACATTACAAAATGGTGAAATGTTGTTTCATGATGAAATGAGTTTTATTTGTAGGATATCACATGCATGCTATATGGCAGAACTAATATTTTTCTGTCATGTTGGGCTGAAAATCAAGGTGTATGCTATACATTAGTGTACGTTATACACTCAGAAATGTGGTATTATGATAATGTGTTTGGAATTTATTTTATGCAATATATATATATATATATATATAAAATTTCATTTTAAGATTTAAACCAAAATTTATCATTATTGCATTTTTATAATCTTATCCATAGATATGTTTTATGTGCAGAGATTACTAGGGTTTCTTTGCAGTTTTTTTTATGACCATAAGTTTATGCGATGATCTGTAGTCTATCATCTGTCATGTCATCCGACATCCATTGGTCCATTACACATGTATGTTATCACTACTTCTCCTAAAGTACTGTTACATATGCCTTGAAACTTGATCTAGTTGGTCCTAAATGAAAATGGTATTGCTTGGACAGCCAATATGGCCACTAATGGTCATCTTCAGCATCTTGTTATTGTTATTTCTCTGGAATAGATGGACATATCAACATGGGGTTTTCACCAAAAGACTTATAAGCTGACACCCAATATGTGTACTAGAGTAGCTAATTTGAAAATCTTGTTATTGCTGAAGAATATCAGAGATGGTTTCAACACTGAACAGTTAAAAGGAAGAAATGGTTATACAGTGTATCTTGAATTCCTGGAAATTCTTTTCACCAAGTAGACCATCAATCCCACGGAGGGACTCTTGTTAATTGTGAATTTTAACACTTGATTTTTCAGGTGTTTGCAGTGTAGGACATTTCTGGGACAGGGTGACGAGGTTGTGTGAATGGTGTGAGGCAGGACAGTACCAGGATGAGGTAGGGCAGACATCCTGTAAACCATGCCCTAATGGCAAGATTACACCAGCAAAAGGCAGCACATCTATACAGCAGTGTATTTGTAAGTAAATACATCAGATTCTCGTGGGATGGATAAAGGTTTGAAGGAATAGAAACTATTCCTGGAAAAACTTTATTAGCATGAAATGGACCAAACCAGTTTTGGATCCAGTAGGGATTCACGGTCACCATGTTGAGGTTTTCGGTCATCCCCACCTCCCCAGATAAATATACTTTTCATTGAAAAACAGTAATTTATCAGTTTAGGCCAAAACAAACCACTCTTGTCAAAATTGAACTCTTGCAGAAAATATGCTGATTCAGCCACTCCAGACCCCATCTAAAGCAAATTTGGATAGTTTGCATCAAGAGTTGCATCACTGTTGTTCTTTTGTGTACAGTACCATGACATAAACTTTTTTTGTCATGTTTTGATGTTAAAATGCAATGCATAATTTTACAGATGACTTTGAAATTATAGTATTTACAACTGACATCCATCACCAAGGTTATTTTAACCAGTCAACATTCCTGTCCTTCACCTTGTTACTGTTGCAAAATAGAGCATGTGGATCTATTTATAGAACAGTATTGACTGACACAACAACAATGCCATGGAAGACAAGGGAAATGACACATACAAGAAATAACAGTCTTTAAAGCTAAAAGAAGAAGAATATTCTAAAAATGAAAGAAGTTAAATGTTAGGCTTTTGTGGATAGAAAATTTCACAATTTCTGAAATATTTTAATCCATGGGGTTCTGTGGAAAACAAAGCTAGACAAGAATGTCACAGATTAACAAGTTAGCAGGGAGATTACTTATTGTTTTGTCTTATTCGGAGTCATTGTAAACAATCTCTTGGAATTTGTGCAACAAATTTAATTCATCTATTCCAAAACCTCTGTCCAAAAAACAATTCAAAGAAGATTAAGTTTACAATAATTTCATCAGAGAATTGTCAGAAAGAAACTGACAAATTCATTGAGAAATAAAAAAAAATCCAATGTGGTATGTATTAGAGACCACTGTTTTGGACAGTCAGAGATCATGTGAATAAAATTATATTTTCAGATGAAATTCAAGTGGTGTTGGTTAAAAATAGGTGAATTTATTTCTGGAGAAAAGCTGATGAAAACTTTAAACCTAAATCCCTTGGACCTTACATCAGTTGTAATGCTGAGTGATTTCAGTGTTTTGGAGGTGCATTTGTCACAGTAGGACTGTTACCATCGATGAATTTATTATATTGAAATGTTGGATTCATATTTGTCGCCTATAGAGGGAGAATTCGTTTCAAATGGCCCATGATTATTTCAGATGATAATGCATCTATATACCAGTCATCAGAAACATTACAATGGAAAACAGTAAATCAAATTATTTGTCTTTCATGGCCTTCTAATCTCCCATCCTTAAACTTATTGACAACATATGGAGATTTATAAAAGTCTGACTGGAAAAGAAATAATACAGCATAAGAACCCAGTATTTAGTGCAGAAGGTGTACTCAGTTTGGAACACAATTTCTCCAGTCTTTTTAGGAAATTTACATTGGTCCATACCCAGAAGAATAAGTTATAAAGAGTAAAATGATATGCAACAAAATAAGGTAAGTGCACAAATGTTTCAGTCGCTCTTTATCCTATAAAAATTGGCAATAGTTTGCTCTCATTTATGTTGCATCAGTCAAGATGTGAAATATTAATGGCAGGGTACTGTTTATTGAAGCAAAAGTCAGATATTGCAAATACTTTAGTGTATTTGAAATTTTGCATATATTCAGAATCTTAGCAATTTTCACAAGCAACTGATTCCCAGGACTTTATCAAATTTTCTTTGGCTACAAATATTTTCACAAATTTTAGTATCCTCACCAAATTTGCTAAAATGTTATGCAAACTAAAATTGTGCAATTTACAGTATTAAGAAGGGTCATGGGTTGTGAATAGGTCATGTGAGTAGTTTGAGAACTATACCAGGATGAGGTTGGAAAGACCTTGCAGATAGAAAACTGCAGAAAAGCAAAACTGCACCAGCAAGGGCAGATCTATATATAAGAAGAAAGTGGCCTCAATTATGGGACCTTGTTCTATTATAAAATGTAGTTGTGGTGTACACACGCAAGGATTTTTTCTTGTCAAACTTCGACAATTTTTCAAGTTGGAATGTAATTCACTTCATGAATTTGCAATCTTTCAGTTTGTAGTTGGATATTCTCCAAGGATAATTAAGTTAAACAACAAACTTTACATAACCTAGACTTTATCTGTGTGCATCTTCCCACATTGCCTCTGTCCAAAGAAATCCATTAGAAGCAGATTCAGTCTAAGTGGCATTCTGTTTATTTTTCCCTGATCAAATGCATAAAATGCATCCAGCTGTAGCAAGGACAGACACTGATCTGCGGTATAATGTATTGCCACCTGATCAAGCCTGGAGATTGATTTTCTGTATAATGTACTGCCACCTGATCAAGCCTGGAGATTGACTTTCTGCTTTCAGCCAGTCAGAAATGAACTTCCAAAAGTAACATATTTGTGATTGCTCAGGCTGAAAACTAGAGATCAAGAGTTTTCCATATATTTTGTGCTAATAACAATTTTTTTTTAAATTGTAAAGATAATGTCTTTAAGTTTGAAGAGTTAGTGCCCTTGTAGAACCAGCTTGTATAAAAACTAGTCAGAAATATAAATCTGCATGTACTTCATATATAATGATATCGTAATTTTTAAAATCTTGTACATATTTTCTGCATTTTAAAATTTTTCTTTCAATAATATGTTAACATACTATCTTTACTTCCTTATAAGTCAAGTCCAACAGCAAGCAACATAGACCCTGATCATGCCTGGAGATCAGAATCTATGATGTTTTTATTCTACTGATTAATCCTAACAAACTGCATAGACCCTGACTGAAACTGCATTATGCAATGGCAGATCTGAGTCTATGCAGTTTGCAGTTGGATTCGACTTACAAGCGAGGACATGCAGTAATGTCAGTGGACATAATCCTGGTAAAAGTAAAATCCCATGAAGATATAACGTCATGGTGAAGAATGACATATAAACTAAATATGTATTATTTGTTCTGTGAAATTGCAGTCAGAGTCAGAAGCTGAATGTTTCTTTTAAAGGTGAGATTTTCCATTCAGTGTTTATTCATGTACATTTTCTTTTGGCACCTGAATATTTCATTCAAGAAAATGTAGCAGGTGTTGACTGTACCCATTCTGTCTTTTGTAGATTATTGTAGTAAAGGTTATGAAATGAACCCACTAGGGGGATGTCACCCGTGTCCAAAGGGGACATACAAGGACAAAATGGATCTAGAACAGTGCCAGTCATGCCCTTATGGGTTCACAACAAAAAGTGATGGGACTATCTCTCTTGAATCATGCTCCTTAGGTTAGTGTTGTTGCTATCTTCTGTCTGTCTATCGATCGATCAGTTGGTCTGTCTGTCTGTCTGTCTGTCTATCTATCTAGACACAGACACACTCTACTATTAAGCAATAGCTGGTAGCTGGTGCATGGCTGAGGATAAAGAAGGTAACGATATGACAGTCAAGAGAGTAATGATAGGAAAGGCAGATGTAAGTAAAAGAGTGTCAGTCTCCGTATTCATCCTTTCATTCTCCTACCAATCCAGCTATCATAGCAGCAATAATAAACTTCAACTGGCACATCCCAGAGAATGACTAGGTCTTACTTGTAGCTGACTAATTCATTAGAACGTGATTTTGTAAAGCTCCTGCTAGAGAGAGAGAGAGAGAAAGAGAGAGGGAGAGAGAGTTACACAAGCACTCAGACATAAACAGTTATTCAACATTATTCTGGAATACTGCTGAAGAAAATATGAGTTAGAAAAGCAGATTCTACCTCTACTGATTGTACAGCTAAGGTGAGTTTGTGTTCAATATGAAAATGGTTTTATTATAGCCACATTGCTATCACATTTTTTTTCCATAGCAAAATTTTCAGACCATTCAAGGTGTCACTATGTAACTTTGTACACTTATTAAATTTGTGGTCCAACTGTGCCTTTTTGCAGTTGATATTAAAAAAAAAAAAAGATGTTTTTGTCTGTCTTTCTGTCCTTCCGTCCATCCATCCATTATCCACATTTTCAGTTTTTAGACAAAACTCCAAAATCATTTCAATATCTCCAAAATTGATACACTGAAATTTTTTTCTTTTTCAAGTAACTTAAGATAGCACTTTTCTGTGGCGTGATTCGGGTTTAATGAATCTTTTTAGGGTTCTCCTTTTATGAGATTTGATTCTCCCTCTGGAGACCATTCTCCAGAGTTTTGATGTTTTGAGTTTTCTTTACTTCTGTCAGGAGTTCATTTTAAATCTCTATGAGATCTGCTGGTTTATCTTTTTTTCTTGTTCCACTTCCAAGTACCCACTTCCCACTTTTTCACTTTTTCAGGGGGGTTATGTAATTTCTAGCTGGACCATGGTATACTATGTGTAGAAGTCTTTACACAACCGAGTGAGGGGATATGTCACATCTAGCTGGACCATATTGTGCTGTATGTAGGAGTATTTACACAACCGAGTGGGGTGGATATGTTGTATCTAGCTGGACCATGGTGTACTGTGTGTACGAGTCTTTACACAGCTGAGTGGGGGGGAATATGTTATATCTAGCTGGACCATGGTGTACTGTGTGTACGAGTCTTTACACAGCTGAGTGGGGGGAATATGTTATATCTAGCTGGACCATGGTGTACTGTGTGTACGAGTATTTACACAGCTGAGTGGGGGGGAATATGTTATATCTAGCTGGACCATGGTGTACTGTGTGTACGAATCTTTACACAGCTGAGTGGGGGGAATATGTTATATCTAGCTGGACCATGGTGTACTGTGTGTACGAATCTTTACACAGCTGAGTGGGGGGAATATGTTATATCTAGCTGGACCATGGGTACTTTTAATAGGAATCTTTACACAAGCAGAGGACTGGTGCTGGGTTGGGGGGGATGTGTCATCTCTAGCTGGACTCTTCAGTACTTCCAGTAGGAGTCTTTACATAAGTGTGAGACTTGGTGGTGGTGTGACTGTCAGTAAGAGTCTTTACATAAGCGGGACTTGGGGGTTGGATGTGCCATTTCTAGCTGGACTATGGGGTACTTTCATTAGGATTGTTTACATAATTGGGAGACTTCGGGGGTTATGTTTCATTTCTAGATTACTCTTGACATTTCTTATTTCAGTCTTGTGTCCAGCAGGGCAATACAGAAATAACAACAACACCTGTCTGCCATGCCTCCAAGGAACCTACCAACCCCTGGCAGATCAGACTGGATGTCTCCCATGTGGCAAAGGGCAGACAACTCCCTCATCTGGTGCCATCTCCAAGGAGACATGCATCAATGGCTCTGTGGATGAGTGCTTGCTTGGGATTGATGACTGTGACACTGAAGCAGAATGTACAAATTTAGAGGACTCGTATAATTGTGAATGTAAGCTGGGTTTCACAGGAAATGGGACTTACTGCAAAGGTAAATTTGCTGAGATAGGGAAGGTGGAGAGGGTAAAGCATTTGCTTAGGATATTTAGTACCTTGGTTCAGATCCAGTTGTGGTTGCTTGCTATGGCTGATAGTTCTCATATTTTTACATTCCAGACTCAAGCAGCTCAGAGCCTTTATTACATGTCTACCTTCAGAAATAATTAATTTAAAGTGTTTGAGTTCTGTCATAAATTGTAAAATTTAAATACTAACAAGGTTTTGAATTGTTGTTCAGTCAGAAATTTTCAAGTTTTAATAATAATAATAATGTCCTTGCATTTTTTTATGAAAATTTTATTGACTTTAGTTAGATGTGACCTGTATGAATTTGTACTATCACATAGTCATTCAGGACACTGTAAATGGCAACATTTTTTGGCATGATTTAATTTTATTGACTCAATAATATCATTTTCTTGCTGGCTCTGGATGTAGAATAAACCTAATGTGCCCCCACCCCCCTTATGTCTAAAGAGTCAATAAATGGAGACAGGAACTGCAGTGGCTCATTGGTTAGGATGCCAGACTTGCAACTGAAAGAGTGCAGCTTTGAATCCTACCATCAGATCAGCTTAGGTCAATTACCATGGTGTGTCCTTGGGCAAAGCACTTTAATCCAACTGCCTCAGCACCAAATATCCTACTTGTTTGGCTGGGTCATAAAATACCAAATCAAACCAAAATGTGGATAAGAATGCTGTATAATACAAACAGGAATCTTAATTTGTATATGCCCTGCAATGCAGTTTCATGTACTGGATCAACAAGGTATAACTGTTTAATTACCACCAAAATGCAATGCCTACAGAAACATCCCAGTAACTTTTTGTAAACAGCCTGATATGCACATGTGAATTTGTAATTTTAGTGGAGAAACTGTCACAGTTTGCATAAGTCGATGATATTGTCAATAGAACTTGAATGTGCATAACACATGATGATGGCATCAGTAGAACTTGAATGTGTATAACAATCAGTGTAGAACTTGAATGTGTATAACAGTTGATGATAGCATCAGTAGAACTTTAATGTATATAACAGTTGATGATAACATCAGTAGAACTGGAATGTGTATAACAGTCAATGTAGAACTTGAATGTGTATAACAGTTGATGATAGCATCAATAGAACTTGAATGTGCATAACAGTCGATGATAGCATAATAGAACTTGAATGTGCATAGCAGTTGATAATAGCATTAATAGAACTTGAATGTGTATAACGGTTGATGATAGTATCAATAGAACTTGCTTTTGGTTTCCACAACATTGTTTAAATTGCATGTTTATAAGTATGATCAACAACCCATAACACGTATTTTCATTTTCATTAAAAATATTGCATATGTTTATGTTCAATACTGACTTGCATGTCATAATCTTGCCATAATCAGCACAAAAATGGTAACATTTTTCTTAATCATTTTCTGCACAAAAAGATATGCAAAACCTTTACAATAGTAATAACCAGATATGAAATAAAAAATTGGTCATTGTTATGTTAATTATTTATCAGGACAGTAAAAAATTGTTTCTAAAGAGTCTTGCACATTCAGTATATGTGTATTTAGGTATTGATGAGCATGATCCATGCATATTAATGAGGTGATCTCATACCTGATTGACAGAGTTTACTACGTCCCTGAATTCGTTGTTCTGATCTGATTTTGGCTGGTATCATTAAGGTAGATATATAATGTTTGGTTTTTCCCATGACCTGTTTATATTAATGAGGTAATCTTGCATATGATTGGCTGAGCTTCTAAGGGCTGCTCCATTAAAAAATACATAGGAGAGGGGACGACACTTTTAAAAACATATATGCTAAGGTAGTTTGGTTTCAAAATAGTTTCTATCCCTAGTTGTTTATTCAATAAAATCGCTTCTGTAAGTGGTTGAAATAACTGACTCTGGAGATCTGTCTAAAAGTGCAAGCTAAATGTAATAAAAACTTCCACTTTAATCAACAATCTCCTGTCATCAGTTCTGTTTGGTTATGCAAGCTGTATTTCCATTTCAATTACTTGGATTGGACATAGACTATAAAATGTTCCCATTGATCAGCTATAAATAGGTCGGGGAAACCCTAACTTGTGAAACTGCATTTGTAGTTTTACTAATCATAAACAAAAATGAAAATCTATGCCCTTATTTTATTTTCTTAACCATAAGGAAAACTGGCAGATTTCTGAATAAATCTCCTTACAAAATGAAAGTATAAATTCTGCGGCCACATTAATTTTCGTCTTGTGAGACTTGGTTTGCATCATTTGGATCCGATACAATGCGCAATACGAAAAGAACTGAATGTAGCCAGATTGTGACAGTAGTGGTGAAGAGACATGTTTTCGACCCTGAAAGAAGTTGGTATTTGGTTGAGAAAGCACAGACTAGAGAATTAATTGACCACCTTAGAGGTAAGTTCTGTTATTTTTTCAGCAAGCTAATCAAAAAGTGGTAAAAAATAGTGATATTCCATTTATTCAATCATTACAAATGTTGTTGTCATAGCCACTCATTTCTGTCAATCAAAAACCGTTATAACAACACGTACTTCTCCTCATCCAATTAACTCAAGATAACTGACATGCACAGAATTGGCGAGGGGGGCATATTTTGCATTAGTTACCTTGTGTTAATTGGTTGAAGGGGTGTTTACCAGTTTTCTTTTTTTGTTTTCCTTTTTTTTTCTGACAGAAACGAATGCTGTAATGGAATATCCATTGCAGATTTTAACTCCAACATGCAATCATTCCAAGCCCAGTTCCAATAGATAATTCCAATGTTTTGGAATGCAGCTTCACAAAATTTGCCTGTTAAATGATTATCAGAGGAAAAATCTGATTGAGATGCTTTGAAGTTGGAATGGAAGCAGTGCAGAGCATAATAACATTGGCATTACAACTGTATGTTTGTATGAAGTAACATATGTGACACTTTAAATTAACTAGCTGGATTCAGTTGCATTAATTTTGGTTAACTACTGTGATAGTTTAAATGAAATCTTGGAACTATTGTAATAAATAGCAATATATGGAAAGGAAGTTAAATTTATAAAACAAAATTAAGAAAATTATCTTGAAACCATTAAGTTGGTGAGTAATAAATCATTGTTCACCCAATCTTCCAATTATTTCTGCATAGAAATGATATTACGCATACCTAATTAAAAGTAACTTTGGGTGATCTTGAGTCAAAATGTGTTGGGCATTTTTCATTGATGCTTCAGATTCTTAATAGGTATTTAGTAACAACATGGTCAGTTGTGGCTTGTATACAAGTAGATGATTTTTAGAACCTTCTGCTTAGTATCCAGTCATCTCATTTTCTCCACAAAATTTAAATACAATGATACCATAGTAGTAGGTTGAATTAAACATTGCTGACTTTATGTAAGTTGCTAAACTTTTGGACAGTACATCAATGTTTTGGTAAGTTCATCATCTCCAAAATATACATATCATATAACATAATCACTACTTTGCATTTCATGCCTGTTTTTTTTATTCACATGAATAAGTTACATAATGAATGCACTAGGGGTCTTTTTGAGTTCACATGTGTTAGTTTCAGCATGAATCTTATGGTGGCTTTCTATTAAACTTTGTTTTGTTGGGGGAGAGAGTGTGTGTGATTTGGATTTTTAACATAGCTTTAACAATTTTTCAATAATATCACTACGATGTCTACAGCATGGCAGTTTATAGTGATGACCAGCACTGGGGCATCATGCCGCAGACATGTAACATTATGTCCCCCCCCCAAGTCCAACACCAGGCCGACCAGTCCTAACACTAACCTCTTAATGAGCGCCTAACGAGGCAGCTGTTAGAACCATTTTTATAAGTCTTTAGTATGACTCAGCCAGGGTTCAAACCTGCAACCTTCCACATCTGAGGTGGATGCTCTAACCACTAGGCCACCGGAGCAGTGGCCTTGATGTTATTGTCTGTTACGGACTGTCCATTTTGTGTGTAGTGGCAAAAACTTTATTAAAGCTGCAATAAACCCTATTAGCCATAGCCAACAACAAACAGCCTATAGTATTTGCATGTCTTTCAATTTGTTTGTACCTGTTTACTAATTTTAAAAATGAAAGCATCAAAGAAAGAATAAATTAGTGCAGTAGTAATAGGAATAATAACTCCTATTGGGCCAGCGATGATGAGACAAAATAGTTTTTAGTCTGTTTGGTTGTTTTTTTCTAATATAAAGACTGGAATGGCAGCATGAATTTTTTTATTTTTTTTTCATAAAATTATTATACAGTTTATTTTATTTTATATAGTACAAAATGTTATTGTCAGAAACCGAATAAGAATTTTGACCCATTTTTAATTATAGAAATTTGATAATGGGTAACCCCTTGCAGTATTTATTTAATCACTGGACATGACCTCACACCAAGCTGTTATACCTCTGGTACACATACACACACACACACACAGATATATATATATATATATATATATATATATATATATGCAATAAACTGACAACAAACAGTGCAAAACTAGTATCTAACTAGCCTGAGCACTTTCGACTCTTAATGTGTCTTTTTCAAAGGCATATACAAAACATAGACAAGACAAACAAGTAAAACACAAAAACCGTTGTGTTTGCAAAACTTTACATGGCTGTTTCTACAGGAATTAAACCTCCAAATATATTATGTTTCAACTATATATATATATATATATATATATATATATATATATATATATATATATATATATATATATATATATATATAAAGAATACAAATCATATGCAAATAACAGTCCTTTCAAGTGCACTGGATCCAGCAAGGGATTGTGTGTGTCAGGGATTGATTAAGATAAATGCAATAAACTGACAACGAACAGTGCAAAACTAGTATCTAACTTGCCTGAGCGCTTTCGACTCTTAATAAGTCTTTTTCAAAGGCAAATACAAAACATAGACAAGACAAACAAATAAAACACAAAAACCATTGTGTTTGCAAAACTTTACATGGCTGTTTCTACAGGAATTAAACCTTTAAATTTATCATGTTTCAACTAGTTTATTTCAACTTGTTGCGGATGCTTGAAAATATTTTTATTGACCTAGAAATCGATGAGCCATAACGACATCTGTTATTTTTTGTAAATTTATGTAAGCGCAAATTATATCCCGGATATTTCAGTGCCATAGTAGTATTTATAGGCTATTAAAGGTTTAATTCATGTTTATAATACAAAGGTGTTGACAGAGTTACTCTGATTGCACTACCAATCCAGTTGGTGAGACGATTCATGTTTATAATACAAAGGTGGGGTCACATTTTGATATCACAAAATGAAACATAGTTACAACATTGGTAATCATTATAGTACTGACTGATTAATTATGTTCAGAATTTAACTATGTGTGTCTTAGGGATTAATTCATATAGTTCCAATTGTTAATAGAGCTTATCAGTTATTTTCTTATTGTACAGGTATCTACCTCTGTGAGCCCAAGGCATTAAGATATATGAAAGGGATTTCCGAAAATTGGCCAGTTTCAAAAAGATCTTACTTTGAATTTAAAAATGATAAATCCCTTAAAATTGTCAAGATGTAAATGTTGAAAGAAAAGAAAGTTTATTGTTTCTATTGTTATTTCTGTTAATTTTGTTTTAGCAGTTTAAATTACCAGAGCGCATGTTCAGAGTTGAAAGTTTGCCATTTATAGATGCCATTTATTGATGTACATGTTAATGTCATACATGTAACTGAAGTCCCAACATGTAAATTATCCTGAACATTCAGTTTTTAAAATCACATTTGCTGCCATGAGCCTGTTGCTATGATCTAGGAGCATGTCATTGTATTTGTGATCTGTAAGATGACAATATGGATGTAGATACAAGGGTCAACACTGCTTGTGTTAGCTTCTTTTCAAATGGTGTAGTCATGAACAAAATACGAGTTCAAAGTTTGTTGGTTAACTGCTGGGTGTCAAATTACACATAGTCTTGCATATTCTTGACAAACCTGAATTTCTTAGTGAAGTTTGGGCAATTTATTGTCTTTATCTTGTTAAAGATTGGAATACAACATTTTAACAATGATGTAAGAAATCATTCTGGTATTATATTTTTAAATAAATACATTAAATTGAATGCTGTTTTGAAGTATTATGTAGACCATTCCAAACTATAAGTACCAAGACATACAGAACCATGCATAATTTTTGTAGAAATATTTCATATAATGTAGATCAGTGTATGGCGACCTTGTCTATCACATTTTTCATCTTCTACAAACAGGATTATTGAGTGGTCGTAGAATAGCATTTAAGGCAGAGGAGAGACCGTCCATGCTGATAGCATTTCAGATGTGCTAAATGTAATGAAGAAAGAGAAGATATAAAGTATAATGTAAAAATTGTAGCAATTCTGTATGCATGTCATGGTTTCACAATATACACCTAGGCATGTTAAATACTCTTTCTCTGCAGCTCTAACAACTTTTATAAGCACCAGTCGTCACTCAATTGTGCAAGTTTTTGACTCTCAGCCAGAAATGCTCATACTTAACAGAATCGTAATGTTGCAGTAAAATTTCCAATTAACATGATGACCAGAAATGTTAATTCTGTCGGACAGCCAGATTTTGGTTCGTATTTTATATTAGAACACTTTGGATATATATAGTCTGGCAATGAGCCCAGCCCTTGCATACTGTAACAACATAAACATGATGACATCAGGTTTGGCCAGTGTGGGTATGTGAGAAAGCTTGCCAGTAGCTTCTTGTGGGTTGTTGGTTCTTTCTGTGGTTTTTCTGGGTTCTTCCTCCACTATTTATACTGGCCACCATGTATAGCCTATCTTGTGCTGAAAAATGGCGTTAAACCCTACAACAGCAACAACATGATGACAATTGGAGCTGGTCTGCTGGAAATAGTCCAACAGAAATGCACATTAGATTTAGAACTGATCTTCAACACAATGTTTACCAAAGAAAAATAAGTGCAATTTTTAAAACTTGATAACAGATGTATGTATATATATGCCATGGTTTTCATCATTTTTGGCACAAGGGTCCAAACAGCACAGGATAATTTGATAAAATAACTTATTTTGTTGAGATATGTGAATTGTAAAGACCTTATTACAGTCTTGGCTAAAATGTTTTTTTTTGTTAGAAAGTTCAAATTTAATTTTCATGGCCAAATTCCTCATTGTTATGTATTCCAAATGCTTTGCTGTAATTTTCCTTTGTTACCGTGTTTAATTGGTTTTGAGTTTGTGTGGTCCATCAGAGAAAATAAGCTCAAATTATCATATTTTTATCACCTGGTAACAAAAAGAAAATTATAGCAAAGCCTTTTGGAATATATATATATATATATATATATATATATATATATATATATATATATATATATATATATATATATATATATAAAATTAGGAATTTGGCCATGAAAATTAAACTTGAACCTTCTAACAAAGAAAATATTTTTAGCCAATATTGTAATAAGGTCATTACAGCTTGTTTTATCAAATTATCATGTGTTGTTTGGACCTTTATGCCAGAAAATGATGAAAACCCTGGTGTGTATATATATGTAACTAATTAAAGTTTATAAATTGCACTTATATTACTTTGGTATTCATTGTATTCATGATTATAGTTTTAAATTTAATGTGCATTTCTGTAGGACAATCTTTTTCAGACCAGCTCCAATCGAGTCATCATGTTTTTATTAGTCATGGTGTACATGGGCTGGGTCCATTGCCAGATTATATAGCCAAAGTGTTTCAATATCTGGTTGTCATACCGAGTTTACCTTTCTGGTCAGCATGTTAAATGGAAATTTGGTTGCAACATTAGGCTTTGTTAAGTATGTGCATATCTGGCTGAGAGTCAAAAACTGGCACATTTGAATGATGACTGGTGCTTACAAAAGTTGTTAGGGCTATGTAAAGAGTATTTAACTCTTTACCTTCTGCTAACGCATATATGTGATGCTAAAAATAGCCTTGTAACCCCAGAGATGCATATACAAGCTGCTAATAATATTCTTTCTGTCCCGGCTGGCTCGTCTCATACATGCGTTTCCAGCCATGGTTTGGGAAACCCACGAGACACATATATATGTTTCATATTAAAGCTTGCATTGGATGAAATCACAAACATCCGGTCTTTTTAGCAATATTTAGCCAATGATAATAATCCTTAGATAAAATGATGAAAGTGTTCTATTAGTAGTTTTACAGCATAAAAGCAGGAATTTCTTTTGAAAACGAGGTCAGTTGTCAAAGTGAAACAAAATGGCAACATTCATATATTCCGACGACAATTCCAACAAAAGTTTTGAAGGATTTGAAATTGATGACATTGCCTTTCATGATCCGATTAAAGACGAAGTATCGGACATTAGTGTAAGTCCTGTTTCGACACCTGACATTTCAGATTTATCTGAATCTGAGGATGAAACGTGTGATGATCTTTTCTGGTCAGGACATGTGGGACTGTTACATGTGGACAACTTTACAGCAGATTCAGGGCCAGCATTTAATTTAGATGAAAATGCAAGGGAGATAGATTTCTTTTTATAGTTTTCTCTCAAAGAAATATTCCAGTTGTGCAAAATAGTGGTGAGAAAAGTAGTCTGATATACATTATAAACACAGCAGATATCTTGAGGTATATTTTTTATTATGAATATGTGAATATAAACATAGATTCCTGAGGATTATATGTACTTGTTGGTGGAATGAGTGGCACAAAACTTTGCTAAGTGTTTAAAATATTCATTTTTATTAAATTGCATAGTTTGCATGGGACAAGATTGATATAGAAATTGTAGATAGCATGTGCACTAACTCAAGAAGCTCTCACTCAGGCAGCCATTATGATGCTCAGGGGTTCAGCCTACCAACAGCAGCTAGAAGGCAGGTTGCTTATCAGGCTTAGTAGGCAGGCAGTAAGTACTTACAGATGGTAAAGAGTTAACATGCCAAGGTGCAAAACCATGACATTGCATACAGGATTGCTACAGTGTCTACATTCTACTTTACTCTTGTCTTTTTCCATAACATTTAGCACATCTGAAATGCTATTAGCATGGACAGTCACTCCAGTGCCTTAAAAGCTATTCTACAACCACTCTGTATTCCTGTTTGTAGGAGATGAAAAAGGTCACCATATACTGATCTATTCTACTAAATTATGCATGGTTCTATATGCCTTATTATTTATAGCTGGGAAGTGGTCTCAATAATACTTCAAAACAGCATTTAACTTAACATCTTTATTTCAAAATATATTACCAAAATGAAAATCATTGTTAAAATGTTGTGTTCCAATCATTAACAGGATAAAGACAATAAATTGTCCAAACTTCACTTAATGAATTCAAGTTTGTCAAGAATATGAATGACCACTTGCAATTTGAGACGCAGTAAAGTTAACCAACAAACTTTGAACAAAAGATGTTGTTCATGACAACTCCATCTGAAACAAAGCTAACACCAGCAGTGTTGACCCTAACCCTTGTATCTAAATCCACATTTGCCATCTTACAGATCACAAATACAAGTACATGTACCTAGATCATAGCAACAGGCTCGTGGCAGCAAATTTGATTTTGAAAACTGAATGCTCTGGATAATTGACATGTTGGTAGTTACATGTTTGACATTAATATGTACAACGATGACAAATGCTCAATCTGAAGTTCCATAAACATCGATAAATGGCATAATTTCATCTATGAACATGTACTCTGGTAATTTAAACTGCTGAAACAAAGATAACAGAAATAACAATAGAACCAATAAACCTTTTTTCTTTTTTTCATTTTTTATCTTGACAATTTTAAGGGATTCATCATTCCTAAATTGAAAGTAAGATCTTTTTAAAACTGGCAAATTTTTCAGGAAATCCCTTTCATACATCTTATAATGCCTTGGGCTCACAGAGGTAGATGTCTGTAAAATAAGAAAAGAACTGATAAGCACTATTAAAAATTTGAACTATATGTGATAACCCCTAAGACACACATACTTAAATCCTGAACATAATCAGTCAGTGTTCTGTAATGGTTACTAGTGTTGTAACTATGTTTCATGTTGTGATACCAAAATGTGACCCCCCCCCAAGATCTTGAAATATATGACAAATGACACACTCTTCATTGTAATTTATCTACATGTGACATAACATTTCAATGTACAAGCTGAATGGCTTTTAAAACTACCTGCTGTTGAAAGAAACTCTGTCAACACCTTTGTATTATAAACATGAATCCCCTCACCAATTGGATTGATAGTGCAATCTGAGTAATACCATACAGACTTTTGTTGAGATACATACACATACCAGTTTTTATTGTAAAATTTTTAACAGGAAATCCTTCAAAAGAAAATTTTTGATATTTTGTACAATTTAGTAACATCACCTAAATAAACCAACTGCTGTTTGACTTTGTACCTGTTGGCTACTTTCTGGATCACTCCATTCTGCATCAAGTACGGAACTCCATTTGGTGGCCTTTTTTAAGAGCGTCGCTTGCATCATTGATGGCAGTTTCTTCCTCAGTAACCTAAAGTTCAGCTTTTGTATCTTATTTGTCAACAAGAATAGCAGTTGGTTTGTAGCAAAGTCACTGATTGGTCCACCACAATGTTGCTTGATACAACAATACTGACACTTTCTAGTATTTCTGTCTGAAATAAACCCAATAAAATGGCATCTATGCTATGATAGAAGGAGCAGCTATATTTTATACTTCAAAAAAAAGTCTTTCAAAGGGAAGCACACTCTACTGATCAATAATAATTTCTAGGAATCTAAGATAAAACCATTTCTTCTATTTTACTGCTGAGTGCTGAAACTATTTGGTTATTTAGTGATTTAGTACCAGGGCATTGTAATAAAGTGCTTTGCCACAGTTGGCATTCATTGGAGGTGTGTGTGTAAAGTGTGCGTGTGTGCTAGAGATATAACAGCTTGGTGCGAGGACATGTCCAGTGATTAAATAAATACTGCAAGGGATTACCCATTATCAAATTTATATGGTTAAAAATGGTGCAAAATTCCTATTCAGTTTCTGAGTAAAATTTTGTACTATCTAAAATGAAATAAACTGTATAATAATTTTGTAAAAAAATAATTAAAATTTCGTGCAGCCATTTTAATCTTAACATTAATTAAAAACAACCCCAATGATTAAAACTATTTTGTCTCATCATCACTGCTGGCCTAATAAGAGTTATTATTCCTTATGAGGATAAAGGGTTGTCCATTCAGTACATTTGAAACTCTCATTTGCAGGGTGTTCTTTTTCTAACCCCTCCCCGGTGTGAATGTATACATTTGCTTAGTACCCCCTTCAAATACTGTCAATTTGTGTGCATTTCGAATCAAACGGGAGTTTCTTTAGTAACACGGTTTACTTATTTGCATGATCAAGTCCCTGTTTTCAAGCAACAGATTGGACCATTCATTGTGTTTGATAATCTCACTAATTCCATACATTTTGGAGTTACATTTTTATTTGTCCATTATTTCTAAAATTATTAAAACTGTACATTGCAAATACTGGATGCATATGACACAGTTCTGACTGCCATGCATCATCCATCCTTGAAACCATAAAAGGGCACAGGGGTTAATCTAGCTGCTTGCAATTAACTTATCTGTTATATATGTACTATAAAAAAAACAACAAGGGAAGACACTTCTCTCCCTTTTCACACAACTTTTATGGCCATGATCAGACCCACTTAATATGCAACTGCAGTACACTGAATGGTTGACTGCCCTCTCATTGGCCAATTGAAAATGATGTACTGCACTTATTTACAACTTCTTTTCTTGATGCTTTTCATTTTTAAAATTGGTATGGGGCTACAAACAAATTGGAAAGTGTGCAAATACTATCAATTGTTTGTTGTTGACTATGGCAAATAGGTTGTATTGTAACTTTAATAAAGTTTTTGTTATTAGGTGTGTATGTACTACTCTGTCTCATCCCCATCCACACATATTCAAACTTCACTCCCCACCTCAATGTGTACATACAAAATGGACAGTCCTCAACAAAAGAAAGTTTAATCCAAAGCCAACATAAGATTAACAAACTGACACGTGTGAACCAAAAAACGACCACTAGTGCATTCATTATGAAAATTATTCAAGTGAACAAAAAATAGGCATGCAGTCTAAAGCAACGCTTATGTTATATGCTGTGTAAATTTTGGAGTTAATAAATATACCAAAAACTGGCGTAATGTCCAAATGTTTAGCAACTTGACATGCACATAGCAAAATCTAAACATAAAGTCAACAATGTTTAATTCAACTTGCAACTATGGTATCATTGTGCTTCAATTTTGTTGAAAAAATTAGATGACTGGATACTAAGCAGAAAGTTGTCATAATCATCTACTTGTATACAAGCCACAACTGACCACATTGTTAATAAATACTTGCATGGTTATGACCGCCACCAATGAAAATAAGAACTATTACCTATTAAGAATCTGAAGTATCAATGAAAACCCCTCAACACATTTTGACTTAGATTACCAAAAGTACATTTTAATTAGGTATGGATGGTATCATTTCTATGCAGAAAATAACTGGAAAATGGGTGAATAATGATCTATTACTCACCAACTAATTGGTTTCAAGATAATTTTCTCATTTTTGTTCTATAACTTTAACTTCCTTTCCATATATTGCCATTATTTATTACAATAGTTCTGAGACTTCTTTCTTAAACGAAATGCAACTGAATCCATGAAACTAGTTCATTTAAAGTGTCACATAAGATGCTCCATACAAACATACAACAGTAATACCAATGTTATTATGCTCTGCACTTCTTCCATTCCAACTCTAAAGTGCCATCAATCCGATTTTTTCAGATAACCATTAAATAATCAAATTTTGTGAAGCTGTATTCCAAAACATCGGAATTGTCAATTGGAACAGGACTTGGATTGATTACATGTTGGAGTTAAAATTTCCCACAGAGACTCCATTACACATAAGCATTCATTTCTGCCCGTTCAATCAATTAACACAAGGTAACTAACATGAAACCTGCCTCTTGCCGATTATGTGCATGTCAGTCATCTTGACTTAATTGGATCAAGACAAGTACGTGTTACAATGGCTTTTGACAGACAAAAATGAGTCTATGACAACAACGTTTGTAATGATTGAATAAATGGAATTTCACTAGTCTCTTAACACTTTTTTATTAGCTTGGTGAAAAAAAACCAGAACCTACCTCTAAGGTTGTCAATTATTTCTCTAGGCTTTGCTTTCTCAACCAAATACCAGCTTCTTCCCCGATTGAAAACATGTTTCACTGCCATTACCGTCACAATCTGGCTACATTCGGTTCTTTTTGCAGCGCGTATCAGATCTGAATGATACAAACAAGACTAAAATTAATGTGGCCGCAGAATTTATACTTTAATTTTATAAAAGATTAATTAAAAAATTTGCTAGTTTTCCTTATGATTAAGAAAATAAAGACAGATTTTCACTTTGTTTGTGATTAGTAAAACTACAAAGTGCAGGTCACGTAGTAGACTTTCCCCAACCTATTTTTAGCTGACCAATGACAACATTTTATAGTCTGTTGTCTGTTCGAAAGAAACAGGCCTACTCTTGACTGGAACAAATACAGCGTGTATAACATAAAATACGAATTTAATGACTGGATATCTAAAGTGGAAGTTTTTGATTACATTTAGCTCACAATTTTAGACAGACCTACCAAACCAGTTACTTCAACCACCTCTAGAAGTGATTTTATTGAATAAACAACCTGGGACAGAAGCAATTTTGAATCCAAACCACCCTGGCATATACAGTATGTTGTTAAAAGTACTGTCCCTGGGTCCCATGTATGTTTTAATGGAACAGCCCTCAGCTGTAATGTTATAAAACAATCCCCATTTTCATTGAATCATTTATAAATAATCTTTACTGCTGACATGTAACATGTACATTAGAGCCAATGCACACGTGCTTCATACCATTTTGTTAGTCTCAATGTCTTTGTTGCCAATAAATCATTACTGTAACTATTCATAAATAATGCATTGAAGCATTAAAGTTGGTATATGGATGAACTAAAATCTTCTTTCTAACCGCCAACATGTGAGTGCATCTGTTTTTAGAAAGAGGGACTTTCTTAACGTAACCTCTCGCATTCTAGCTTTGTTACAACAGTCCATTGATTGGATTGCAAGTTTATGGTTTTATTATTTGTCTACATATGTGTAGTAATAATGTACAGCTTTGGTTAAAAATAGTATTTGCTGCGCTACTTTTTTTCCTTATTTTCACAAAAATGAGTGAAAACTATTTTGACCCGACAGCTCTTCTCTAATTCCACAACCTACCATTGTCCCATATGTTGGGACCTACATAATTACATTTTTATGCTAAATCTTGAATAACGTAATATTTAGACTTTGCTTTCTATGAGTTTAATATTTTTCTTAGCCATCCAAATATTTACAACAGCAGTCTAACAGACTAGTATTTCCCAGACACAGAGATGTCTGCCATTATTTCCTTCTGACAAGTTCACTTACAGTTTCAACCAAATTTTGAGAAGAAAATAATGTACATGCAGCAGTTAAAATCTTCAGGTCACTGATTCTGTTCTTAAAACACAAATTGCAATTTAGGTACTATTGTTTAAGTTCTGAAACACAAATTTGTATGTTTTTATCATCAAATGATAACTTGCGGAAATTGGCCAGTGATAGTTGCTATAACCAGAGACATATAGGCCCTATCACACATCTCTGCTATAACTTACTCGGGAAAGGGTTATTGGTCAATCTGCAACACTGGAAATAATTGGCTACGGCAAGGAAGCATCTAAAATTGACAGTCACTCAATATATATTTGAAAAGTCACAGGGCAAAGTCGTTTTCACTTTCCTAACAGAAATAGGCAAAGTTTTCATTTTTTTGGCAACTAAGTCACCCATTTCGCCTGATATTGTGACCCTTGTAATATATATATATATAATATAATATATATAAAAATTTATAACGGTGGGTGATTTTATTGTTCAGTACATTCTGTCAGTGGGTCCTGAAAAACCTTATTCACATCTTAGGGTGGCTACCCAATTTCAAAACTGCTTTCCCCCATTCCCATGTCTGTTTTAATGGAACAGCCCTAACCATATGAGAAACTATGATCTGATTTTAGTACAACTTGTAAACAGGCCAATATGGATGATTGTGTAACCAAGACCTATGCATATAGTTATGAGGTGGTCTTGCATTTATTGTGGATATTTATGCCTCTCTGTAGACTGTAATTTTTATATGATTTTGGTAGGGTCTAATTATGGGCACATTTCCTGTATATTACTTACTATGACATTGCATCTGATGGACTGAGCTTGTCAACAATCTAGCAACTATATTTCTAATCAGATTTTGATCAAACTTGTTAAGTAGTCTCATATTATCAAGATGTTGGATGAGTTTAATTAGGAGCAAGATCAACATATAATAAGGAGGCAGTCTTGTATATGATTGACCACACTTGTATCTTTCAAGAGACTGAATTGCAGTTAGAGTTACACCACTTTAAGCTTATATTATCTGTCATTGATAGGTTTCATAGTAAGTCAGATGAGTGTATATTAATGAGGTACCTTGCATTTGATTGGCTGACCTTGTTACCTTTCTGGATTTAGATAACATATTTCTCATCCAATTTTTATAAAACTTGGTACTATATATACTCTCTTACAAGTCAACTCAAAGTGAAAACAACAAAGATCCTGATCTGCCATAGCATAATGCAACTCTCATTCACATTCTTTACCTCAAATAATAAATATCAGCAACACCAACATTAAATTTACACAGTCAGTATGAAACCTAGGTGTTACTCTCGACTGTACTCTCACATTGCACCAACATGTCATAAACATATGCAAGGCTGCATATCTTGAGCTGAGATGCATCAGCTCCATTCGCAAATATCTTTCAGTTGATGCCACTAAAACACTTGTGTGTTCCTTAGTACTTTCAAGACTGGACTATTGTAACTGGTTCATCTCAATATCTACTCCAGAAACTTCAAAAAGTTCAAAACACAACTGCTCGGAGCATCCTTAGAGTACCACGATCAGAGCACACCTTCCCCTGCTCTGTACCCTACACTGGCTATCCATTCGATCCAGAATCAAACACAAAATTTGTTCTCTGTGCTACATTTCATTGATGGGCTCCAGTCCAACATACCTATCCGACCTCACCTATGTGTACACACCAGCAAGATACTTACACTCCTCTTCTGACAGTCGTATACTCATTATTCCCACTATGAACACGAAGTCATATGGACAACGTTCTTTTGCATACCAGGGCCCAGCAACGTGGAACGAATTGCCCACTGAACTTAGACACAAAGACAAAGTGATCTCATTCAAAAGCACTCTTAAAACTCACCTATTTCGACTGCTAGAACAGACTTAAAGACCTAATAATGTCTCCTTACCTTAAATATTATCAGCATGTTTTATGTTTTCTAATTTCATGGTGTTTGTTTTTTGTAATCATATCATTATATATGGTTTTTTTTTATGTTGTATGTGTTGTCTAATGCTGTAAAGTGCTTAGAGCTTCTAAAGATTAGGCACTATACAAAGTCCTCATTATTATTATTATTATTATTATTATTACAGACTACGGTATATGCTGTTTGTTCTATTGATTATTCCTAACAAACTGCACAGACCCAGATCTGCCAGGCTGGTGCATTATGCAGTAGCAGATCTGGGTCTGTGCAGTTTGTTAGGAGTATTCAGTAGTATAAACCCTGATCTTAAGGTGCATTATGCTATGGCAGATCAGGATCTTTCTTGTTTGCAGTTTGACTTGTCTTATAAGTGAGTATAGACCATACCTTATTGAGCTTACTTAATCAGTTCATTAAATTCTCATCAAAGGGTCCACAGTTGATCCTCATTATAGTGAACTGCAAGCTGGTTTCAGTAACTGCTGTTCATATTACATACCAAGCTGACATGCAATGCAAAACCTTGTCAGTGAATATATACATGTGTTGTATGTGAAAGAGGAGGAAGGAGTAGAGGTGTGTACAAAAAATATCAATCGAAAAGATTGTTAAAATATTTATATGCTAGTGCATACAGTATATGTCCTTTTACTTCATTGAAATCAAGTTGTCAAGCTTTCAGATAGATATGTTGATAGATATATTGATAGATATATTGATAGAAATAAAGATAGCCTTCAGAATATTAACATACCATTTTCTTTGAATCTCTATGTTGTCATTTGAAGGGTCTATATTTCATGATAGACATTAAAGGAAATGGGCACCTGGTTTTAAGATATCCATCATGTGTTCATTTCTGATCTAGTTCTGAATAGGTCACCACAAGTACTGTTTGGTCAATATTCATTCCAGTTGTTATTTTCATTCTGTCACAAATGATGTTCACACTGAGGAGTACAGAAGCATGTTTTTTCAGAATATAACCCAACATGACCTTTCATGCTGTTTGAATTAGCCACTGAAGACTTTTTTGTATGTAAATTGATGATAAACAAGGAAATCATGGTGCAGAAAGCCATGGGTAAAGAAGGAACTACTAAATACCACTTGTGAGGCTCATTTAATGTTTACTAGCAATCTGCATGTCAGTTTAAAATGTCACACTATTTTCCAGATGTGGCTTCACATATAGTAGCAGGATGTATTTAAGGATTACAGTTGCTTCTCGAGTCCAATTGTAAACAATATAATGTACCAGCAGATTAGGGTCTTTGTTGTTTGTAGTACTGATTATTTGTGACAAACTGCAAAGACCCAGATCTGCTGGCACATTATGCATTTATTTTTGTGGGGTTTAATGGCATATTTCAGCACAAGATAACTATACATGATGGCCATTAAGTATATTGGATAGAGGAAGAACCTGGGAAAAATCCTGGGAAGGGCCACTGACCCACAGGAAGTTACTTGCAAACTTTCTCAAATTAGTCATGTCAGTCAAGCCAAGACTCTAACCCATGTTGACAGAAGTGAGAAATGAGAGATCTGTAAAGGTGAGGTCCTGAGACCACTCCCCCTCTTTGGGGTCCCCTCATTATGCGATGATTGCTATGGGTCTGTGCAGTTGCAGTTGGACATGACTTATAAGCAGTTATATATGGTATGTACATATGGATGCATAAATGAACCTTTGACAAAATATAACACCTTGCAATCCACAGAAAGTGACATGGTAACAATTTTTTACCTAGAATCTGTTATAATACTGTGCTTTAGCTTAGAAAAATTTACTATATTACGCTCAAAATGGGCAGATTAAATTAGAAATTGTTTATTTACAATATGCAGTATCATATCTTAGGCAGGATTAATCGCATGCTTAGAAATGCCTGTGTGATAGGCATGGTAAAGGCAAGATTATTTACTGCATGCTTAGAAATACCAATGTGATAGGCATGGTTAAGACAGGATTAATTACTGCATACTTAGAAATGCCTGTATAATAGGCATGGTAAAAGCAAGATTATTTACTTCATGCCTAGAAATACTAATGAGATATGCATGGTAAAGACAGGATTAATTACTGCATACTTGTAAATGCCTGTGTGATAGACATGGTAAAGGCAGATTAATAACTGCATACTTAGAAATGCCTGTATGATAGGCATGGTAAAGGCAAGATTAATTACTGCATACTTAGAAATGCTAGCGTGATAGGCATGGTAAAGGCAGGATTAATTATTGCATGCTTCAAAATACATGTGATGGGCATGGTAAAGACAGGATTAATTACTGCATACTTAGAAAGGCCAGTGTGATAGGCATGGTAAAGGCAAGATTAATTACTGCATACTTAGAAATACCAATGTGATAGATATGGTAAAGGCAGGATTAATGACTGCATGTTTAGATATGCCAGTGTGATAGGCATGATGAATTGCTAAAATGCAGGTCTGGCATAATGGCTTTGTGCCAGTGGAAGTTTCAGGTGTCCTATTACCTCTTAGCAACTACATTAAAAATCCCCCCACACACACACATCTCTTAGCGAATACAGTAACTGACAATTGCAGAATACGGTAGCTTTATGAAAACCAGTGCTGAATAAAATGGTTTTATATAAGTCATTAAGGTGATGAAAATGGCACATTACACTGATTATTTTGTTTTTGTTTTTAAAAATGTAAAATTTGTAATGGGTTCCATAGCTTGACACTGTTAAATCTGGAATCACATTATCATTAAGAGCGAGTTTGTCGATCAAGTCGATGAGGACCACTTTAGTCATCCAGTGTTATAGTGGGAACAATAGGTATGTGGGTCTGCAGGTGGTTGAAGAGGTTGATGTGTGCCCTGAATGTTCCATGGCATTGTGGACAGGGGATGGCAGCAATGCAGGTCATAGGGTTACTGGCTTGGGATTTCTTGGCCTGCCTCTGTTGTTCTGCTGTGGCTGTCCTGTTAGTTTTCCTTGTTCAAGCTCGCCATAAGAGTTTTCTTGGAAGCCAGTGGTCTGGCATTCAAGCTACATGGCCTGTCCATTGCATCTGTGACTGCATCAGGATGGTGTAAATACTGGGCAAACTTGCTTGGGCAAGGACCTCATTGTCTGGGATTTTGTCTTGCCACTTGATGTTGAGGAGTAAAAAAATGCACAGTAATAAAAAAGACCTGATTTTTGTTCATGTGATCAATCAAAACCAGAGTCTACAAATTATATCTATGGATAACTAATCAAATACTTGATGACAAACAACAATTAAACTATATTCCATATGACAACATGAAGAGTTCTACATTATAAGTCCAAGACATCAGACCTCAGCATCATGAATTATCCTTAGCCACCATGCACGTTGAACTGCTCAATATTGTTTCCTAGGAAGAGCAGATGTATATTTGGTGAGAGCTGGATGACCAACAACCAAGTATTTTGATTAAATTATCTTCAGAGTTGGCTGCTACAGCAGATGTTGCATCCCTGGCCCCAAAGTATGACCATTATACACTAAGGTGTCAAAGCCTAGATGTCTTAGTGTTTCTCTGAGGTACTGAACAGAAGTAAGTCTGGAACATCGTTTTCCCATTTCTCATCGCCAAAATAAGTCTGGAACATCGTTTTCCCATTTCTCATCGCCAAAATAAGTCTTAATCAGTGCCATTTCTCATCGACAAAATAAGTCAGGAAAAATGCTTTCCTCATTTATCTGCAACAAATAAGTCTGGAAGAGTGCTCTCCCATTTTTCTGCAAAAATGAAGACTGAATAATCTTCTTCTTGAATTATAGTATTCCTCTGTGTAAGCATGTGTGTGTGCATTGTTCTAACTGAACATAACCTGAGGCAGTAAAGGTACTTAAAGCATGTATTGGATATCAAACTGTACTAACTGGACATAACCTGAGGCAGTGAGGTATTGGATATCACACTGAATTTGATATCACACTGTCCTAACTGGACATAACCTGAGGCAGTAAAGGTACTTAAAGCATGTATTGGATATCACACTGTACTAACTGGACATAACCTGAGGCAGTGAGGTACTTAAAGCATGTATTGGATATCACACTGTACTAACTGGACATAATTTGAGGCAGTAAAGGTACTTAAAGCATGTATCGGACATCACACTGTACTAACTGGACATAACCTGAGGCAGGGAGGTATTGGATATCACACTTAATTTGATATCACACTGTCCTAACTGGACATAACCTGAGGTAGTAAAGGTACTTAAAGCATGTATTTGATATCACACTGTACTAACTGGACATAACTTGAGGCAATGAGGTACTTTAAGCATATATTGGATATCACACTGTTCTAACTGGACATAACTTGAGGCAGTGAGGTATTGGATATCACACTGAATTTGATATCACACTGTTCTAACTGGACATAACCTGAAGCAGTAAAGGTACTTACAGCATGTATTGGATATCACACTGATCTAACTGGATATAACTTAAGGCAGTCAGATATTGGATATCACACTGTATTGGATATCACACTGTTCTAACTGGACATAACCTACACACTGTTCTAACTGGACATAACCTGAAGCAGTGAGGTACTTAAAGCATGTATTGGATACCACATTGTTCTAACTGGACATAACTTGAGGCAGTGAGGTATTGAATATTACATTCTATTGGATATCACACTGTTCTAACTGGACATAACCTGAGGTAGTAAGGAATTTAAAACATGAATTCAATATCACATTGGTAAAAAATATCTTGGATTTGCTATAGTAGATATAGATATTTGATAGCATGTAAGTACAGAAATATCTGAACTCCTTAAAAGAAATTGTTTTTTAAAAATTTTAAAATGTTACTTTCTATATATAATTTATTATATATATTTTTATTTTTACTGTTATGCATCTGTATGCATTTTATACTTTGTTTACACTGCCTTTTATAACTTGTACTTATATTTCTTTTTAAAAATCTTTTTAAAATTATATTTTAGCAGTTCTTATAAATCTTACCTTTATCATGGAGCTGAATAGCCTAGAATGTAATGATGTGTTATTAAATTCCAATCAATCAGTTCCTTCAGTTTAGATGATTACCTTATGATAACATCATCATTCAAGGCATGTTGTTTAAGTTCTCAGAATTTGTTTTACTATAAATATAAAATAAATACAGTACAACTTCACTAGTTCTGATGTCAGTTACTTGATGCACTGTTGTCAAATGACTTACTCAGTCCTAGTGAAAAAGCCATCTCTTGGCAGTGACCCTTAAAAAATTAAAACAGCCAAAAACATTAGAAAATACTGAGACCCACAGCATTTTGATTTCTTTTGTAAATGTCAGAAGTAAAAACAAAAAGTGTTCTTTATTTCAGATAATTGTGCAGGTTACTGTAGTCAAAATGGACAGTGCAACAAAAACAGCAGTGGTTTCCCCTTGTGTCAGTGTACTAAAGGCTACAGTGGATTGAATTGTGAAAAATATGTCGGTACCTTTGGTAAGACAGGAATCAATATTCCATTTATGTTTTTCTTTTAATTGCCAATCATATTCTGTAAAGGGGTCATGTTCATCATGCATGAATGTCATGTCCATTTATATCCATTTCCACTAAATAACTGTACGAGTATTAAATGGATTAAACCAAGCATGGTATGAGGCTAATCATCAAGAATACATACCATATATACTTGACTAGAACTAGATCTGCCATTACATAATGCGCTGGCAGATCTGGGTCTTTGGAAATGGGATTAATAGCAGAACAAAGAACACAGACCCTGATCTGCTGTATATTATGAGATGGAAGAGCAGTATCTGTGTCGTTTGCAGTTGTACCTGACTTACAGCACACATATATATGGAAATCAGCATTAGTCTTAACCATTTATCCTTAAAACTTTTAGTAACTTATGACCTCCTCTGTGACATAGACATTGCCCCTGGATCTTTAACTAAAAAAACCCCTGATTTACAGGTGAATACATAATGTCAGGACTCATTTCTAGTCACAGGTGAATACATGATATCAGGACTCATTTCTAGTCACAGTTGATTAATAATAGACTAGTTGCGTTGTATAGATACTGCTGTTTTTTTGAAAACTTGCAGAACCATTGGATTTTGGAAATCTTGATTTACAACATGATCTGTTTTCACACTGAATATTGTATAAATAATTTAAATAACTTATGTTGGTGTAGATGCCTTGAATAAAGTAAATAAATGAAATCATCCTGTGTATATCATTTAGTTTGATGAAAATAAGTGTCAAATTTCCAAGTCCAGATGACATTTATGCAGTCAGACAGTGATTGTTTTGTTATTTATTTTTATTTATGTTTCACTTTATGTTTCTTTTGTTTATTTTAACAAAATAGATAAATAACATTGGAGTATATTTAGAAATGCATCTTTCCCTTGCAGACATTTGTCATTATGTACTTGCTGGCAGATAACTTAATGTTTAGATGTCAAATGTTTAAAATTCTGATTTTGGACTTCTAAAATCAGTATTGTTGTTATCTGTAAGTTATTTTTATTTTGGACTCGTAAAATCAGTATTGTTGATATCTGTAAGTTATTCTTATTTGGACTTGTAAAATCAGTATTGTTGATATCTGTAAATTATTCTTATTTGGACATGTAAAATCAGTATTGTTGATATCTTAAGTTATTCTTATTTGGACTTGTAAAATCAGTATTGCTGATATCTGTAAATTATTCTTATTTGAACTTGTAAAATCAGTATTGTTGATATCTGTAAGTTATTCTTATTTGGACGTGTAAAATCAGAATTGTTGATATCTGTAAGTTATTCTTATTTGGACTTGTAAAATCAGAATTGTTGATATCTGTAAGTTATTTTTATTTTGGAGACTCAGCTACTACTAGGAGTAATCAGTGGAACAAAGAACATCACAAACCCTGATCTGCTGGGGTATTATGCAGTAGCAGATCTGGGTCTATTTTGGTTGTAGTTGTATAAGCTAATATATATATGGTATTCATCATTTTCTAGAAGACTTAACCACGGGACAGATAGCTGGAATAGGTACTGGACTGGCTGTTGGGCTGCTGATTATTCTGGTTGTTTGGCTGAGCCTTTGCTATATGAAGTAAGTTAATCATGGATTATATTGCCTATCTGAGCCTATGCTATCTTAAGTTAATCTTGGATTATATTGCCCATAGTTACTCATTCCTACATACAAGCACATCTGGAACCCACTGCTTCATTTCACTGCAACCAGGTTTTCATGCCTCTACTGCATTTCAATGTAAGTGTATTTGGATGCCCTTATCATATCTGCATAAAAACACTTTTGGATGTTGTTGCCATATTTGGATGCCCTTGAAATATCTGCATACAATCACTTTTGGATGTCCTTGAAATATCTGCATGCAAGTACTTTTGGATGTCCTTGAAATATCTGCATACAATCACTTTTGGATGTCCTTGAAATATCTGCATACAAGCACTTTTGGATGCCTTTGAGATATTTGCATACAAGAACTTTTGGATGTTCTTGAGATATTTGCATACAATTACTTTTGGATGTCCTTGAACTATCTGCATACATAATAAGTACTTTTGGGTGTTGTTGAAATATTTGGATACAAGTACTTTTGGATGTCTTTGAGATATTTGGATACAAGTACTTTTGGATGTCCTTGCCATATCTGCATAAAAGCACTTTTTTGGTCAATCCTGGTAAACAACCACCAGATCAGTTAATAGCACTCCTGATGGGAATATACCCTCTAGTAAAACAGGTTTTCTGGAAGTTTCTCTGATGTCATAGCACATTCTGGTATATTCATTGAATCCTACATAGTCCATCAAGGATAAGAGGACATCACAAACACCTCAAAAATACAAATGGACACTGACATATTTGCAGGTAGAATCATTAAACCCAGGCTATCATGTCAATGTTTGAGGTTTAAAATTTATCTCAAGACCTTGTCAGTAATTTTTAAAACTGCTTTATCAACAACAAAAATCCCAAACAAATAGACTATACAACGATATTGATCTATGATTTTGAAGACCAATATTGTCAGAGTGGAATCTGTTTATAACATACTGTCCTGGGACTTTTAATGTACAAGGAAGCAAGAATGTTGCTGTTCATCATTTTATATTTTAGAAAGAAACAGTAAGTAACAAATAATGAAAACTTGAAACGGGCATAGAGGAGTGTTCAGTTTTTCCTAGCCAGCCATATTGGAATATTGTGAGCTCATGGCATGCTTCTCTAAGTACATTATGTAGACTGAGACATTTGTATTGCACTGTTGTCCATTATGTGGCAGGGAAAGGGATAATGAAGTGTTGCACATGTATTTGGAATTTAAATTGTATTAATAGTCCAGCTTTTTTGTCCCTGTATCTGTAAAAACATAAAAACAAGTTGGGTTGGAGGATTCTTGTTAGGGTAATAGCACATTATGTTACAGTATAACAGGAAGATTATAACAGTTAAAAATGTTACAGTACAACAGGAAGATTATACCAGTTACAAGTGTTACAGTATACCAGGAAGATTATGCCAGTTACAAATGTTACAGTGTATCAGAATGATTATACTACTTACAGAAGTTACAGTGTAGCAGAAAGATTGTTCCAGTTACTAATGTAACAGTGAAGCATAAAGATTGTGTCACAGTTACATATTTCATATACATCAAGTTAGCT
Source organism: Megalonaias nervosa (assembly GCA_016617855.1). Lineage (NCBI taxonomy): Eukaryota > Metazoa > Mollusca > Bivalvia > Unionida > Unionidae > Megalonaias > Megalonaias nervosa. The sequence goes on along the minus strand of JAECUM010004340.1, from coordinate 22,446 downwards.
CACCAAGCCATTCCATATTGGTTGATGGTATGATACCGTATCCAGTATTTATCATTGTGCATTAATTGTCTATCCAAATTTGCAATTTTTGACCAGTTATGCTTCTTTTGAAACCTGTTTGACCAATGAAAGATACATTTGCTAAGCACATTGTAACATAAGTACCTTACTAATTTGTACAAATGATGCCAGTCTACTTCATGCATGTGAACCTCCTGGATGGGAGGGTTTTCCTCCATAGATGAGGGTGTCTCCCATCCCTCCCTCCCTCACTGAAATCACTAGTGTATGCAAAGTTATTGAAAATTTATAATTTTATTCCTTTTTTTGTTACACTTTACTTGCAATGTAGTATTTTTATGGTAATATATCACTGAACTGGCTTAAGAAGGGCAAGACGATTCTGTTGCCGATTTTTAGCACCATAAGACAATTAACATTCCTTCAGTTCTGTCAGCAGGTCAGTTAGCTTTAGTGTTTGAAGTTTGTCGACATGGATTATACTAATGTGTGATCAGATCTAATTCTGAAAGGATTAGAGATTAATAGATTATGGTTGGACTACGAAAGATCTCCATCAGCATAAAAGAGGATTTGGTTTGGCTTTGGTGAGTTTGTTGAGATGTCTAAACATCCATTATCTCCCAATGGTAAAACACCAAAAGCTAATCAACAGAAATATCACACGATATTTAATAATGGATGGGAGCTGAAATTTAAGTAGTTGGAATCGAGTTCAAAAGACATGAATATGCATTCTGCCATTCCCATAAAGTGATTTTTAAGATCTGCTATGGTGGCAAGAATGGCAGTACACGTAATGCAGCATCTTAAAACATTAAATGCAACACTAAATACTCCATCACAGAAATCCATGTTTGTGGCAATCTGCGCCCAAAGTAGATAAAGGTATATGTACTGAAATGCACTTTGCTGGCTTTCTAGCCAAACAGAATCTCCAGTGTACAGTAGCAGATCATTTTTCAGATCAAGTCAACATAACGTTCCCTGACTCTGAAACCACACAAAAGTTCTCATGCAAATGGATGAAAATTACTCAAAGAGTGATGCAAGTTTTTGGTTCTCAATAAGATAAGTAAGTCAATGACATTTACCACAATGAAAAATTCACCATTCTCATGGACAATCTTCCCTCTTTTGAAGTCAAAACTCCAAGCTAAATTTTGCAAATCTGATTTTTCCTAAGCTGATTTCTCAGTTCTGTCACATGTGTGCTACTTTCAGTTATGGTCACTGTTAGTTATTCAACCAATATCAGAGAGTGACCTCTGGCCTACTTTGATCTCTTGTCATGTTGTCTGACTTCCATTTATCTGACAAATTTTGTTGGAATGATTGATTAATAGTCATTCATAATCAAACAGGTTTATCAGACAATGAAGTTTATCGGATATTTGTTATACACCTGCCATAAGGTGGAGTGTATTATGCTATAATGTTGTCTTTCCATCCATGACATTAGTTCAACACCATCGATAGGGTCCAGACTTTGCGGATGGCTTTTACTTAGGGCTATGATGAAACCTATTAATTTGAGATCAACAGTCAATGCTATTCCGAAAGGAAAAAGAAAAATAGTTTCTGTGCAAAAAAATTAAGTTGTCTAAATACAGGATGATTAAACATTATTATGTACCATTCAAGTCACTGTTGTTTAATGGTTGTGGTTTGTGTTGGATAAGCAACATTAATTTGTCATGATGAGGTTATTCCCCACCACCACCACAACTGGAGGTATGTGGAGATATTGCGATATTGTTGTTTTGGACTCTTTGTCTCACATACATAATCATGGTAAGATCTTGTAGTTACTATTCCACCACATGGCATCATTATCAACAAGTTAAAGTTCTGAGTTTTAAAAGGTCACATACCTTCTTGCCTGTGTCTCCTGCTTAAGCAGAAAGCCTGTTGCATCATGGGAACATTGTTAAATCTTTGTGCTAAGGATTGTTAAAAGTCCCATATCTTTATTTGTTGCTGCTTTCAACAGAAAATTTGGTATATATTAAGTAGGTCTTAAACTTACGCACAGATATACTTAGAGATTCTGTCTTGATGACTTCTGTCATAACTTTCTCAAGTTAAGATGTGTTGGTCAGTGCTGAGGAAAAACCAATGAAATAGTGGTGTAGACTGGGAAGAGAGGTCTATCATTTGTTAATTAGGCAAAGTTTTGAAGTTGTATTTGCAAATAGAAAATATATCATTTCTGCCTCATTGCATCTATCTCTGCAAATACACTTGCAATTACCTGCATCTGGTGGGGCCTCAGCAGGCCAAGTGATCTAAGGTGCACATCTTTACAGATCACTCATAAAAATGGACAAAAACTACTTCGTATTGTGACTCACGCTTTGGCTCTGGATTGGAATAAAAAAGTCAAATACATGTACTCTAATGAAATATTTGCCATTCTCATTGAAAATCCTCCTTTTGAAGTCCAAACTCCTGACCAAATTTTGCAAATCTTCCAATTTGTCCTATGACTTCTCTGTTCTGTCATTGTATGCATATGTAGGTGATGTTTAGGCCTCATTTGCTGAAATTTAGGTGCGATTTAAAATTGACCAATCATATGTCTTACTTAAGACTGGTGTTGATGAAATTGAGGCCAGGTAACATTCACATTTGTGCACATTATTTTGAATTTTTTTCTTTTGCACCCTAATATAAGGAAGAATTCCATTTTAATTCTACCTGTCTCCTCCATCCAGCTAATGGTCCATCCATCCATGTGTTGTTCTGGCACTATCCTCCCAAAGTACACTGTAAGTAAGCAAATGAAAGTTTAAAGTCTCTGGGTTTTTGTTATTGAAAATTGAGATGAATCAATTTGGTTTTAGACATTGAAGGCAAAATTTGATGCAGATATTGCACATTCTTGACAAAGAATCTATTCTGTCCATCCATCAGTTATTTCCTCCAACTTCTTTAATGTCTTTCACCTGATGTGCTCCTTAATTCCACCACCTCAGGTGATAACAGTTCTTGATAGTAGTTTACAGAATTTGAAATGCAGTATATAACCATACACATGACGTAAATGAGTATAATTAGCTTTCACTCTATTTTTACAGAAAGAGAAAGTGCAAGGCTGTTCTTGCTGATAAATTGGGTGTACCAAGACTCCATCGCAGTGAACTGACCTCTGGATTTCCTGCATATGCTGTTGTCAATAACCCGACATTTGAGGCCTCACCTGGTGGAAGTGAAGACAGTCTTGGATCACTAACATTGTACTATCATACCGATTGGCGACGCAGTGTTTATGCTAGTGTGGAGGTACCCATGTTCACAGATTTTGTCGAAACCACACATTTGTAACATCCTAACAGCAGTGCACCATGTTGCATAGGTTTGGTTACTAACATTCATGTCTTGTGGCATGTGGCTTTTTTATTTGGCTTTGGCTTGACTGCTTTCCATTTTATATACCATATATACTCATAATGCGCCAAGAGATCTGGGTCTGTGTATTTTGTTAGGAGTAATCAGTAGAAAAATTACCATAAACCCTGATCAGCTGGTGCATATTGCTATGGTAAATCATGATCTTTGTTTGTTGCAGTTTGACTTATGAGTGAGTATATATGGTAGTTTCTTTTTTATAGTTAATATTTATAGTTACTTATGCTTACTTAGAGGTTCTTTCTGTGTGTATATCTATAACAACTTATTGGCAGTATGGCATATTCTATACATTGATATGCTGTGTGTCTCCATTTTTCTTGTACTGTATGTACTCACTTATAAGTCAAGTAAAACTGTAAACAACATAGATCCTGATCTGCCATAGCAAAATACACCTGCAGATCATGGTCTGTGTTGTTTGTTTTACTGATTACTCCTAACAAAATGCACAGACCCAGATCTGCTGGTGCATTATGTGATGGCAGATCTGGGTCTGTGTAGTTTGCATTTGAACTCATTTTATAAGTGAGTAAAGATGGTATTCTTCTTTTCCTAAAAGAATTCCTGTGCTGTTTGGAATATTTGTTAGAAGGATACTTGCCCAGAATTCAACCATCCTTCTATAAACATATCGATGGATATACAGTTAAACCTCTTGCCAAAGACCCTCTGTCATGTAAGACCTGATCTTGATGGATGGATTTATTTATTATATAGTGTTATGACCTGTGATGAGAGACCACCTGTCTTGTGAGACCATGATTTTTTGGCACAAGGTGTGGGCTTTCAAGACGGGTTCTACTGTACTAAACTGTCTGGATAAATTTATGACTAAACTTTTTGTAATCTGACAGAAAAATCTTTGATGAAAATGATATAGGGATGACTACTGCTAACTTCATAGAATGTAGCCATCTTTATAAAACATTAAAAATTATCAGGGTCCCAGGAGACTGAGTGGTCTTAGATGCTCGCCTTTACAGATTACTCACATATCTCACCTCTGTTCATGTAAGTTTGAGTCTTGGCTCGACCAGCTTGGGTATGTAAGAAAGCTTGACAGTAGTTTCCTGTGGTCTGTGGTTCTTCCTAATGTCTTCCCAGGTTATTCCTCCATCAAATATACTGGCTGCCATGTATAGCTCTCATGTTTGACATTTTTAACAATTCTGCATGTAAAAAATAAGAAAAATATATTGGAAATTTTTCTTATATTGCAATCTAATCATTTCACTTTTTTTACTTTAAATTTTTACTGAAAGGTAAAAATTATTGGTTTCTGTTCAAACTCTTTTGAAAATTGTATATGTGAAAACTCCATATTTGTGGTCATTATACACTTGCAATCTATCGTTCATGAATAGCCATGTTTCAAAGTATAACCTTTACAAAACATTGGCTCGGATATTACCTACCCCTGACTTGTATGTGGAAGTAATTACCTCCCCCTGACTTGTATGTGGAAGTAATGCATCACTAGAGCAAAAAACATGTAAATGTAGATGTTACAGTATGGGAATTTGAGGTTATTAAAAGAACTGTTATCATTTACGTAAAATAATAAATTCTTTTTTAACTATTTCTGTTCCAAAACAAGAAATTTAATTTAATATTTAGCATTATATTGATATTGTCTTTCAGGGGGCCATCAAAATAAGAGTCCCAAGCATATATGGACATGATACAATTTTAGGGTTCCATAGGTATTTTTAATAACCATAGTTTATGGTATTTTTATCATCTTGAATATGTTGCATTAAGCAAGACAATGTAATGGGGTGTAAAGTTGATAGGAATAGATGTACAATGTAGCATCATACGATCAGTACAATTTGATTTTATGGGGCTATAATTATGATGCAGTTTGGATGGTACTGATCTAAATTGGCAAGCCAATAAGATAGGCCAGAAAATAGAAATATCTGATTCCTGATTGGTTAGTCTGTGACATGTCAGTGGCATCATGCCTTTAATGGCAAGCATGAAAACTCCACCAGAACTGCAGTATTCATTGGTAGCTTGACATTCGCATAGTGCATAATGGGTAAAAAAAAGATAAAATTTCCACACTTTTTTCAAAGATGGAAGTTGATAATTATCTACAGCCTCACAAATACTGGTGTGACACAGCAAATGATACAGTTAACACATCGTCACCAAACTGGAGTGTATTCATGAATCAATATATTTTCCTTGCTGTCCAGAGAGTTTATGGCAGATGGATTAGGGGGGGTCTCACCTTACTGTCAATTTTACTCTGCTTTGTGACCCCTTGCTAACTTAATAATAATAATAATAATTATTATTATTATTATTATTATTTAAAGATCATAACACTATTAGCTAATAGCTAGATCCCTTGAGGTCCTCTAATAAACTAGCAAAAGGTACATGTACATACATTTAGAGTTATAGTATACAGTGTGACCCTGCTATAACGCGGTAGTTGGGAGCCATAGAACCCGACCATGTTATAGACTGAACTGTGTTATAAGCAACCAGGTCAGTTAGCAGAAGAAAATGATGCATGTACCCGAAAAAATGTTCGGGGGAGGGTAATAAATGCGGGCGCAAAAATATGTGCTTCATTGGCACAGTTATCATCTTAAATCGATGCATATTAAATGAGAAATACACCTGTAGTGAAAACAGAGAAGGCATATATAATATTTTACTTTATTCAGAGAACCACGCATTGGTACATATACGTGTATACTGTTTATATATACATGTCTAATGCATAGCAGTGAATAAAGTATCAACACTGTGTACTCACCTGCGAATCACGTCATATACATTGAATCCACAATACAAGTAATTCCATCGAAAATATGCACACACACAGATTAAAATATTCAATAATTTTGTCACAGGTCATATAGGTCTGAATTCAGTGGGGAAAAAAATAGCACAATCACGTAACGAATGATGAAGCACATTTACTTTTCAGTACGTCCGAAGTTGGTAAAAGTTTGCGTTTTAAGCGCCATCGGTTGAGTTGGTAAGCATAAACTGTTTTCCTGTAAAAAGGAAACTTTCACGGCACAGTAAAAATGTTCCAGTCACATTGAAACAATCCATCAGATTCCATTGCTTTTATTTAAGTTCTGTAATGACTTCCTTTGAAGAAAGGTTCTTTGTTTTTATTGAAGATTGTAGTCGGCTTTCTTTGATGAAGGGTGCATGCATTATTGAAGTCACCGCTAAAGGACAACTTTGGAGAACCAAAGAAATGCCTATTTCTTATTGTGGCAGCAACATCAAATAATTGTATTGCATGATTGAGACTGATTTTTTTTCCCATTTGCTTAGTACGTTTTCTTAACAATCGGTGCTTCAAAGGTAATGTTTTCTTTGAAATTTCAGCTACTATTTTATCAGGGTACATTTTTTAAAAAATGAATTGGCCGTCATATGGTCAGTTGTAGTTACTGTTCCTCCCTGCCTATTGAACAGACAAGTGAGAGCATGTTTGGGTTTTTTTTGTTTGTTTTTAACATTTATGGTGGTGGAGTGATGCTGCTTTCCATGCATGCATCAGAAATTTAAAGAAATGGTCAATCGACGATGTTCTGGTCTGATGACAGGGATTACTACAGAAAATGTGAATGTTCTGAAGGATTTAATTCTGAGTGAAAAGAAGAGGAATTTTACTTACCATCCACATACAAATGTCAGTCTATGTAAATATGTTAATTACTAGCAAGCGGCCAAAAGTCCAAAAGATTATGAGATAATGCCTCGTCTGGTTGATCTCCGCTACCCGAAATGTAAATTTGAAAAATAGAGGATATCTCAAAACATCCAGTACTCATGCTAGATGTCAACATAAGCGGATTAAGATATAACAATGCACTGTTAAGATGGTTTGTCAATATGGACAAAGAATTTGTTTATGTAACAATAGATAAATTTCAGTGCATTTTATATCAACATTACGGCTACATTTCATAAGGGGCCTCTGAATTTCTCCATTCCAAACCAATGGTTGTATATACAAGTTTAAACAGCCAACAATGTTGCCAATAAAAAAAAAAAAAAATCGCCAGATGGTATATTTTGCCACCAATAAGGAAAAAAAAAATCGCAATTTGCAACATTGGTGAAGCCCTGCACGATTCCTGAATAAATTTTTACACGTTATTTTTCGTACTTTTAAGAAGAAAACACTATTTTTTCGTGTATGAGAAAAATGCATATAAAATTTCAGTAGCCACGCCATGATTGTCGATCTCTTCCCTAAAATGATAATAAACTTTTTCTGCTTTTTTCGTATTTTTAAGAAAGAATTTTTTTTTTCGTGTACGAGAAAAATACATGTATATGAAATTTCGGGAGCCACGCCACAACCGTGTTATATCCGAATTCGTGTTATAATGGAGCATGCTATAGCGGGGTCACACTGTATTACCCAACACCATCATGAATTTATAAATTTACATGTCAAGAAACAAAACAGTCAGAAAGAATAGAAAAGACTTTAAGTCACTGTCCTAGTTGATCTTTATGTATTTAATAATCTGTGTATTTTAAAAACTTGCTGAATTGGTCAAATTGTTTTCTTGTCTAATATTAAAAAAACAGAAATTAATCAACTTGTTTCTCAAATTTCATTTGAAATGAGCAGAAAGTGATGTATCTATGGATTTTATGAAAAGCTTTTGTTCTCAATTATCATGAGCTCTAACCACACAATAATATTTTGTAAATATGTCCAATCTCACAGTGATATTTTGCTTAGTAAACTGAATTGAATAAATCCATGTATGGATACTCACAATTTTCTTCAGCTTTTGTGTAGGAGAATTATAATGCATACCATATATCCCCCCTTTTACGTCTTGTACAACTACAAACTGCACAAATCCAGATCTGCCATTTCATTATGTGCTGGCAGTTCTGGGTCTATGCAGTTTGTTAGAAGTAATCAGTAGAACATACATAGGAGACCCTGATCTGCTGGCACATCATGCAATGGTAGATCAGGGTCTATGTTGTTTGCAGTTAGACTTAACTTATAAGGGAGTGTATGTGGTAATGGATGACTTTTGATAGATTTATTGATGATTGTGGGATATGTTAAGATGTGTTTTCTTGAGAGCTTCAAAATTATGGAAGTGAAAATTACTTTGTAATTTGTGATAATGGTATTGGAAATAATGATTCTCTTCTTGATTTCATTACAAACTTAAAATATTTTTCAGGAATCTGATGGTACATGGGGTTCCAAACCTGCTTTCTCATCAGAAGGGAGTCTGGGCAGAATAAGCTTTTTCTGAGCTATTTGTAGAAAATGAGTTTCCATATCAAGGCATCAGTTGCAACTAGATCCTTTGGTAATAACCTGGCTACAACTTGAAAGTAGCAATTTTGTTACCAATCTGGTGATCAACCTCATCAATAAAGGGAATGAATGCAGAAGCACTCAAAGTGTTTCTGTTGGTCTGGTTGTGTTTCTGAAACCCTCCAGAGGTGAACATAATTTCTGTAATACTGTCAAATGTTGAATGGCAACAATATGGCAACACTTTCCATTGCCATTAGTCAGGTGATATCATTTGTACTATTTAAAGTCTGAATTTGGATACAAGAGATACAGAAAAAGGGTGCCATTCTGACCATAAAGGGATATGCTCCAGCTGATTCAGATATACATTTTATTCTGTAATCCATCCAAGAAATAGAAGTGTACAAATATTCAGACGAAATATGGATTGATCTGACTAGTAAGATCTTAATATTTAAAATACAGTAGGTATTGATTACCGGGTAACTGATCTCAAATTGTAAATTCATCCAAGCCACTACCTTCCTTCCCCCACCCCCACCCCACATATTTTAACAATACATCTATAAATTCACCCTTCCAGACAGCTAATTCTATCAAAGCCATTCTCGTATCCCTCAAATAGCATGGATAATTGAAATAGACTATACAACTAATTCAATGAAATAAGTCAGCAGTATCCTATAAGTACAGTGTACAACTAGTTCCAAATGAAGAGAGATTTACATTTCCTCTTTCAGATGTGCTGGTTTGGGATAGAAAATTTAACTAATTGTTTTTTCTTTCTTTCTTTATATATTTATTTATTTATTTCCTCTTGTTTCTGACCTTTTGGGTTTTTTTTATTGTTTTTCTTTTAGCATTAGAGAATGTCATAATTGATTGTCTAGATCACATTACTTAAGATAGATGACTGCCTTCAGATGTTTTTATGTAATGGTATGTAAATATTTTACAAGAAATGAAAAGCCTTAATTGTACATGTATAATGTAGACCAATTGCAAATGGCATATACGAACACAATGTTCTGGCAGTTCAGGCTCTGTGCTGTTCTACAGGTGGTTTCAAGTCTGCAGTGTAGACCATGATCTGCCTGCATATTATGCAACAGTAGATCTGGGTCTATGCTATCTGCAGACACTGTATATGCTCATTTATAAGTCCATCCCAGACTGCACAGACCCAAATCTGCTATCACATGGTGCATTGACAGATCTGCAGTTTGTTAAGGGCAGTTGGTAGAACAAGCAGCATAGACCCTAACCTGCCAGTGCACCATACTGTGGCAAATCATGGTCTGCATTAGTTGCAGTTGGACATGTAAGTAAGTATATACAGTAGGTTTATCTTGTACGCAAGAAAATATATTAAGTTTTTAGTCTCAAATAAATAAGGACTTCTGTCTGAGGAGATTGTCTGTAAATGATATTTTGTAAACATGTTTTTTTACAAATTTATCCTTAGCATGGACCTTTTTTACCTCACCTGGCCATGTGGTCAAGCAAGCTTATGGTAAGGTCCTAAGTCCATTGCTTTTTTTAAGACTTCTCAACAAAACTTCTGCAGCAGTTTTAAACAAACTTGGTGTAGACCATCACAGTATGGAGTCTTTAAAGCCAATGCACCATCAAATATGGCTGCTGTTTGCAATGAGAGAAAAGTCTGCAGAACAGAATATGACAATATTCAACAAAAACATCCTTGCATTTAGGGCTTTCAATTTTTATACAAAGGATTCTGATCTACCGTCAAACATAACCACCAGTTCTAAAACCAGAAAAAGCTTTAACTGACCACTCAAAAACCACCAAACAGAATATGACAGCATCCAGGTATAACAAGGCCCCTCAGTTTGATATGGATGATGCTGGTCCATTCGAAAATGCAGATGAAGTTTTATCTTTATTTAGTAAGAGCATTAACAATAAAGTAAAACTTCAAACAGTTTCTCACAAACTGCTAGACAGAATTTAGGCCCCCAGAATGCATCCTGGCATCAAGGACTTTCAGGTATATACAAATGATGCCAATCCCCCATCAGATATAGCTTTCAACTTCTTCAAAAATACCAAACATAATTTGACAAAATTTGACAGAAAACATCAGGCCTTTTAGTTTTATACAGATGATGAGCATGTACTTTCCAATATGGCCACTCAAAACAGAAATGTCATCCAGTGACTTCACAAAACCCAGTAAATGAAATGTGACCAAAATTTTGACAGCATCCTGACATAAAAAAACCTTTAAAATTTGTTTTACATTTGATGCCAATCTATCAAATATGGTTATAATTGCTAAAAACATAAATGTTTAACAGTCACTTCATTATAAAATCCACTAAAGAGTAAAAATGCTTTTTTTCATTTTTTTTTTATAGACAATGCAGATATAACATTAAATACAGTGGGCATTACTGAAACTTTGAAAAACTAACTTTTTCTCTAAAATAGTGAATAGAATTTGAATAAATTTGATAAAGGATTCCTGGCACAAAGTCTTTTCATGTGGTGTTTTTTGTTCACAATGATGATGATTTGCAATCAAATATGGCCACCTACTAAAACTGGAAAAACTTGAAGGTGACATTTTCTCAAAAACCCAGAAATAGAATTTGACTAAACTTTGCATAAAAGAGCCTTCAGTTATGGCCACCATGTTTAAGAATTGGAGAATTTTCAAGCGATACAAAGCATCCTGGGATTATGCTTTTTGGTAGACACAGGCCAGGTGCTTGGCATAAGGCCCACTAGGATATCTTATCTATGAAGTGGTAGATTATAGACTCTGTCAATCAATGCATTATACATACTAGGAAGCTGGCAAAGAGGAGAATGCCAATGCTTCATCTATAACAAATCTAAATGTACCTAGTGAGACTCTTGACTCTAACTATTCAATGGACACTACTGTAAATGCAAATGTTAACAGATTTTCAGGGTCTGTATGTGACCCTGAAGACACTAATATATATGAACATTTAAATATGGAAATTGTATGTAAGAATCATAAAAGTAGCATGGAGACAATCTCAGTGAGTTCCCCATTGCATGATGACATACATATAATTGACATGAAACTAAATACAAAAGGTTTTAACATAGGTCACTTAAATGTACAATGTATAGTGGGAAAAATAGACCAGATTAAGTTAATGTTGTCTTCCAAGGAAAATAATATACATGTTTTAGGACTCACTGAAACCAAATTAAATGCTAACCACAATGATAATCTATTTCACTGTCAAGGCTACAATATACCATTACACAGGGACAGAGAGACAGCAGGGGGAGGTCTTGTTGTATACATTAGGGAAGATGTAAATGCAGAAAGGCGACTTGACTTGGAGTCACATAAAATTGAGAGTGTCTGGGTGGAAATTTCTCAAAATAATGTAAAATCATTCCTAGTTGGTTTCATTTATAGGCCACCTTCCTCCAGAGCAATTTGGAATGATAACTTTTTGAAACAAATGGAAAATGTTCTTGCACAGGAGAAAGAAACATATATACTCGGTGATATGAATAAGGACCTTCTCAATACTCAAATAAGGAACGACTGGATGGAATTTATTGAATCATTAGGCCTAGTCCAGCTGGTAAATGAGCCCACAAGGGTAACAGAAACTCAGCACTCTTATTGATCACATTTATAGCAACCTACCAGACAATGTGGCTTGTGTTAATGTACCAAAAGTTGGTCTTAGTGACCACTATCCTACTTTTTTGACAAGAAAGGTTAAATGCAAGAGAAATAAGAAAAATACACACAAAACTCACTCACAGATCATTAAAAATTTTTAAGGAAGAACAATTTCTCAATGACCTGTATAAAGTTCCATGGAATATGATGCAAAATTTGGATGACATAGACGATGCTATGAGGGTATGGACTGACTTATATATGGATGTAGTCTCTAAGCATGCACCACTGAAAGTACATCGAGTAAAGAATGAAATCCAACCTAACTGGCTTACTACTGAAATCCTAGATGCTATGAAAACATGAGACCAATTCAAGGCTGTGGGAAACCATGCACAATATAAAGTATGGAGAAATAAAATAACAAGTATGATTAAAAAAGCTAAATAAATTATTATCAATCAATGCTTGAAAACAAAAAGAGCAACACAAACTCTGTTTGGAAAGTCTTCAATGATCTCACTGGAGGAACACACAAAAAATCAAATAAATAAAATTCACTCACTTCTGGTGAATGACACCATAGTCACTGATGACAATGACATTGCAAATGTTTTCAATGATTTTTTTCACCAACATTACCACAAAGTTAAAAGAACCAGTGATAGAAAACAACTTTAATAAAATGAAAAAGTTCTGCAGCAGCAAAATCTCTAAGGAGGTATGTTTCTCTATCCCACCAGTATCAAAAAAAAAAACTTTTTTAAAAAATGTCTCGGTGAACTTGATACCAAGAAAACTACAGGATTTGATCAGATTGGTCCACGACTCATTAAATCTTATGCTATTGTAGATAGTATAACATTCATAATCAATTTAAGTATTGCAACCTCATCTGTCCCCAAAATATGGAAAACTGCAAAAGTAACTCCTATTCACAAATCTGGTTCTAAGGATGATGCTGATAACTACTGGCCAATCATAATGCTACCAAACTTGTCAAAATTGATTGAAAAAACATGTCCATGACTCATTCATGTCATATTTAACCAAACCACTTGCTGTTACACCCAAACCAATCAGGCTTTAGACAGAAACATTCATGTGAGACTGCCTTGATCTCCCTAACTGATAAATGGCTTCAAGCACTTGACCATGGTAGAAGAATAGAATCTATATTTGTAGATTTCAGGAAAGCTCTTGACATGGTGGATTATGAAATCCTTTTGAAGAAACTGAAAATCTACCAATGTAATGAAAGCACAATTAGATGGTTTACTTCATACTTAAGTGAGAGAACATAACATGTTTATATAAATAATGTTCTGTCTGAACCTGGAACAATTAGATGTGGAGTACCACAAGGCTCAATTCTTGGCCCATTACTATTTATTTTATTTATAAATGACCTACCACTTGTACTAAGGGACTCAATATCATCCACAGATCTCTATGCAGATGACACAACATTGTCAGACATCCAAAACACAAAGCATGAACTCGAAATTTCTTTACAGAATGCCCTGAACAAACTGGACAACTGGTGCAGATGCAATGGCATAGTGGTAAATACTGGTAAAACTAAAATATTACTTACCTTAACACGGCAACAAAGGACAAAACTTGATAGTGATGAACTATGTCTGACATGGAAGGATAGAAATTTGCAAATGGTCTGTCATGATAGACTACTTGGTGTTTTGGTAGACAATAACCTATCATGGACTGAACGTATCAAACATATCAGTAAAAAAGTCCATTTAAGTTTATGGCTTCTCAGTAGGATAAGACATTTTCCCCCTGAAAGGCACAGAAAACTGTTTTATAACAGTTACATACAACCCTATTTAGATGACTGTAATACAGTATGGGGTAATTCAAATGATAAAAACATAGCAAAGCTGGCACATCTTCAATAAAGAGCATTTGGGCTAATCCAGAAAGAAAGCAAGGAAACTTTAGCTGGTAAGTTAAAAATATTACCTATTAAAGATAGAATCTGTTTGAGAAAAGCCAAATTAATGTACATGATATCCAATAATAGTGCTCCTAAATATTTACAATCACTATTCCAGTATAGGCAACCTGGTAATACTCCCCACCTGCGATCCATGTCTACCAAACAGTATAAAATTCCCAAACCAAATAAGGAATTATTTAAAAAGCGTTTCCAGTACTCTGGAACTTTGCTCTGGAATAGTATTCCAGTTGAGATTAGAAATGTCCACTCTATTTCCTTCTTCCAAACCCAGTATATCCAGTGGCTTCAGAGATGCAGCTAAAAAAAATTAAATTCCTTTGTATGAGGGCCTCAAGATAGATTAGTTCTTAGCTAATTGTGTTGCCCTCTTTAAATAAAGTCATTATTATTATTATTATTATTATTATTGAAGAGGTGAGATGTAGATTGATTGTTCAAATAAACATTCCCTGCTCAAACTTAAATATACCATTATTTAAAATAAAAACTAAAAATCCAGATTGTTGACTGGGAATCATTTGTAAATATGTTTATACCACTTACTGGGTACTTTTGCGTACAGGAATTTTGGTGATATTGATTTTGATCACCAAAGGTGTTGGCAATTTTAATTGCCAGAGGTGTTGGTGACTTTACTTGTCAAAGGTGGGTATTATGTTTAATGCTGCTCATTTTGGTTCCATAAAAATGACAATGTAAGATACATTTAATGTGGAAATTTTGGATGTTGTATTTTTTTACACAACTTCCAAAAAATCCCAGATAAGCCTTATGTCAAAAACGCCTGATATACAGTACTTGCCTGAGCTACTTGGCTGTAAACAAAGTTTGCATGAATTTGAAATGGAATTGCTTCCAATGTAATATTTTTTCACATGTAAATATTTTTTCACATGTAAATAAAATTCATTGTTCAGTCATTATATGTATCCTAGACTAGATATGTTGTAAATTTTGTAAATCGAATCTGTACTCATTTGCCATCGATATACCATATATACTTACTTAAGTGTCAAGTCCAGTTGCAAACAAAACCCTGATCTGCTGTTGCATGATGTGCCAGCAGATCAGGGTCTGTGTTTGGTGTACTGACTTTCCTAATAAACTTCATGGACCCAGATCTCATTGCGCATTATGCAAAGGTAGATCCAGGTCTATGCAGTTTGCAGCTGGACTTGACCTATAAGCAAATACATTAAAGCAAGTTAAAGCATATTTCAGTAATAATTTTGTAAATAGAATCATATTCTAAATATTCATGGTCCATTGCTGCCATTAATAAAAAACATTGTATTAATTTGAATTTTGCATGATTGTATAGTTTTGTGCCTCAGCTGCAAGAGCCGGATGTATTAATTTGAATTTTGCATGATTGTATAGTTTTGTGCCTCAGCTGCAAGAGCCAGAGGAAACATATATTGTTTGCTGCAGTCTGACTCCACATCTGTCCTGAATTTTTTTTTTTGTCCTATTACAGAGAAAATACTCGAGAGAAACAAATGATAGTGGTGTTTATATGTGTATATAAATGACTTGATTTTCATGCCATTTTCAATAATTTTGTAGTATTTATAGTGTATATAGATGACCTGATTAGATGTTCATGCCATTTCAATGCTTTTTGTGTATTTATATGTGTATATACAGATAACCTGATTAGATTTTGATGCCATTTAAATTTGTGTTATTTTTTATTTAAATTTATTTGTTGCACTTAATTTTTTATTTAAATTTATTTGTTGCACTTATGGATTTTGACTTTCCAACTACAAACAACAAATATTGAGAAATTGATTGACTTTTAAACAAAATTAAACTTAGTACAGTGATAAATCCACTAACTTAAACATAGTTTGACTACAGTTTACCAGCTGTTGTCATATGCTTTAATTGGTCTTCATTGTAGCTTCAGGAAAGGCTGTTCATGGCAGTTTGGATTTGAAATGGTGAGATGTTATGGGGCATTCCTTTTTTTCTTTTTGAGTTTGAGGGTAAATAAAACTTCTGATTTGACAGTGTGCTTTACATTTCGGTTCATGTGAAAGTTAAAATTCTAAATTTACAAGTGGACATAACTCATTAGTGCTATTTCCATTTAAACTATACCAACCATTCCTAAAACATTGTGGGTTATCTTCCATTATAACCAACAAAGTAACAGACAGTGTTTGTCTACCTATCTGATAGAGTCAGTATCAAAATTTATATGGGGAATCTTGATTTGGTCTTGTCCATCTCTCTTCATATATGTGTCTGTCTGTTCAAAGAAGCTTGTTAGCAAGATTGTGCAAAAAACTATTCGAGGCAGACAGATGAAATTATGTAGGCACATTTGTGTGCACATGCAGATGGACTGATAAAATGTTATAACACATTGTTTTCTACATTTGTTGCTCTTTGGAATCGTAGTCGCACATGCCCAATAGGGCACGTGTGACATAAATTCAATTAATCAAATCAGCTCTTTGGAATTGCAATTTTTTGACTAAAACCATATTAGCACAGTCAATCAAAAACCATTTGAGATGGAAAATTAAATTTAATAGGCATTTTGCATGCAAATGTCAATGACTGCATTAGATTTTCAGGCTGTTAAAGCAGTTTTTCAGCTTTATGGACTTGACAAAAACATTGTTACCATGAGTAAGCAAATAAGTTCTTGAGGTTGACAAGTTATACCCAGACATCACCTGATTAGATTTCAGAACATTATAACAGTTTTTGCCAATTTTCCAATTTTTTTAAGAAAACTTTTATGGAATTAAACTTTTCTGGTCATATTTTACAAACACAAATCTAGATTTCATAAATGAAATCTAGTTGGATAAATGTAGAATCTTTCTGAATGCTGACATTCTCTTTCTATTAATATTTTTATTATTCAAGTTGTAAAAAGTATCGAGATATATGTTTTATTTATATTTTTGCTTTTCTTTTTTTCACCTAAGAAAGCATTGATTTCAACATGGTGCTTGTATGTATATTTTGCTTTGAAAAACTGATTGCTAAATGGATTTTGTATTTTATTTGTTTTATCATTGATAACATTTTCATCATTTTATTTTTTCTTTCCACTCAAACATATCTTTGTACATATGAGCCTAGATGATAATTTTCTCAGATATTGCAATTAATCAAATTTTTTAAATTGCAATTTTAATCCTTTGTAATATAAAGAAATGATTAGTTGTAACTTAAGTTTAGAATCAGCATTACAGAAAAATGATGAATATGCCATACGTGTTCATCATTACCAGTATATTTCAGAACAGCTTGTGTTGCCGTATGCACTTGCTTATATGTCAAGGCAAAGAGCATATAACAAAGATCCTGATCTACCATAGCATAATGCACCTGCAGATCAGGGTCTATGCTGTTGTTCTACTGATTACCCATAGCAAACTGCACAGACCCAGATCTGCTGTAGCATAATGCGCCGGCAGATCTGGATCTGTGCAGTATGCAGTTAAACTCCACTAATAAGCTAGTACATACAGTATTTTATATGCCTTGTAATTTTTATGTTTCAATAGTTGTGTCTTATAAGTAACTACAGGCTCTGGACAATATCATCACTTCGATTTTTAATTGCACTGCTTAGATCACACTAAAATAGGAATTTGTTGATTTTAGTTGTTTCAAATTCAAACTAAATTAAGGCTTTTTCATATAAAAGTAGTTTTTTGTGGGGTTTTTTAACCTAAAAAATTACCTACATGTAATTTTCTATTTAGCAATATGTTCACAGACAGCCAGAATTTAAAGAATCAGGTCCAGAAGTGACAAATATAAATTCTGAATGAAATTCACTGAAATGTTGTTTAAAATCTATAAAGATTCATATAACTGGTCTCTCATCTCAGCTTGTCAACTCTTTTGAATGAACGTTAAGTTCTGCTATAATTTTAGCAATACAGTTTTAAAATTGGATTTATGATAGGGCTCTGAAAAGGCTACATCATGGTTTTCAGATGGTTCTGGTCCTTCTAGTTTTTGTAAATGGTTCAACATAGTGCCATCTATAAACAATCATCATATCTGAAGTATCTGACAATCAAAAGTCATAGGTTGTCTTTAAGGTCATTGATGCATTTTAATACATTTATCATGCCCTCAACACTAGTCAACATGCCAACATCTATCAGATCACTGGCTTTTATATTATTTTTCTCTGGCAAATTCATTCTGGTTTAATGACTTCATTTCTTTTGCTCCAAAATGAAAATCTTGTTATCATGTCCAAGTACTATTCAGCTCTCATGTTCAAAAATATGACTTTCTTCCACTCTTGTAAAGTCCATCTCTTCCATTCACAACAAAACTCAACCTATTTTGTCTTTTCCAATTTTCTTTTTATGTAAACATTTCCTGTACCCATTACCTCAGATATATCTCCAAACTTTTTCTTTTACATACAATTCTGTTTTTATTTCTATTAAATTCATCTTCAATGTCAGACAAAGCCCCTATTTGCCTTTAAAGATCAACTGGTTTTGCAGCCATTATGATCTCTCAGACTTGTCTGATCACCAGCAGCCTTCATGACAGTTTCAGTGTGGCCATGATCTAAATACTCCAGATAATATTGCCAATTATTGTTTTACAAAATTTTAGCTCTCTACTACCTTCTTCGAATGAATTTTCCTCGCCATTATATTTACAATGTAATCTTTCTTACCATGTGTCAGATTTTTATCTCAAGGCCATTGCATGTACAAACTACACAAAGACAGCAATACACAAGTCACTGAAAGCTGATATTCCAGTCTTTTTAATTTTATCGTCAGTGTTTGGGTAAGGTATTGCTCGTCATAAACACAAAAACATTTAGATGCTGTGTAGTATGAAGGTGATGTCATTATTATTCAATTATTTCTGTCCAGTGTCAGTAGCTTGGCCATTAAGACCAATGGTTCTGCATCTGTTGTGTTTTGTTATGTATGGTGCATCTTTGTTGTCAATCCATGAACATCTGAGTTTGACTTTTTAAAATTTCTTCTAAAAATGACTTCTAGAAGAAGAAAAAAGGTTCAACCAATCGGAACCAAATTGCATGGTGACATTCTTTGCATGGAGATCTTTTGATCTCAATTACATGTATGCGATTAGGAATTGATACATTGGGCTTTCAGGCTATGTCAACCAGGTGAGCAGTCTTAGACCTACTTGGGTCTTTTGCTGATTAAATTCCTTAATTTTATTAGTATCACTAAATAGGCTGTAGAAAAGAACATACAAGCATTGATATTCTTTAGTGTCATTAATCTGACACAAACCATGATTTCCACTCAATCATACTACTGAGAATACTGGAGGAATGGGCTTCAGTCAGTCAGGGTTAGTGATATGTGATTTTGATTTCTTATAATAATGCCAATGTTCTGAATTATTGTTTGTTCTCAAGCTGTAATGAGATAACCATAATTGTATAATTATTTCCTCTGAAGGTTAAAACCAAGTTCTGTCCCTTTACACTTAATTTAATTACTGAATGTAGTATAAAAATATGACAACTATTTCTTATGACAGAAAAACAGATACCATGCCAAGGGTTTTGAAGGGACATTAAAAAAAATTTGGATAAAGCAAAATGTTGGATCAGTGGATTAATATTTTAATGAGAGGTGAATTGTTCCCAATTTGAAGTGTAGTAAATATGTGCAGAGAGTAAGATTTGATGTCAAAGGGAGGCAATTTTACTTAACGTTTATTCTTAAATTAACTATCATTCAGGAAAAATGGTTTTTCATTAAGATCTGGTTGGGCTTTTGTACATATTGATGTCTGATAGATTCACAAGCGCAACTCAAGACCTGACCAATTACAGATCAATGTCAGCTAAGGGTAATTAGCCTGTGTAGCACCTTCTAGCCTTGGTTTACAAACTCAACCATAAAGGCATCAAGTGTCACATTAAAATGGCTAACTGTTACTCATCCTTGTAACACAAAGAAAAAATTTCACACAGCCATCATAAGCAGTATTATGTACATGTCATAATGCTATTTATTGCCACACAATTCATCATCTTACAGGTTTTAATTAGTATTTAGTTAACCTTTTCACTTTGTTATTGATTTCTAGCGATATTACTGAGTTTCTTCAATTATATTTTTGTGAGCTCTACTGCAAGATTTTTTTCTGCCTTTAAAAGGAAGTATACAACCTTGTCATTTTCGCATATTTAGCACATGTTGTTTTTGTGTGTGACCTTTAACCTACAGAGATCTATATAATCCAGACTTCATTAATCCAACTACATTGGATTTTTAAAATAATTGCAGAAAAGTTCCCTGCATCATTTTAGGAATAGATTTAATTAG
This sequence comes from Megalonaias nervosa, assembly GCA_016617855.1. NCBI lineage: Eukaryota > Metazoa > Mollusca > Bivalvia > Unionida > Unionidae > Megalonaias > Megalonaias nervosa. The sequence continues at coordinate 1,777 of JAECUM010004340.1, read as the reverse complement.
GCAGGAAAAGCTCTTCAATTAGACTGCACACTTAAATTTATTTTTCTCTCACATTTGTTGAATTTTCAGAATATCTCTGCATATTTGACAAAATTTATCAATACCAATTTTCAAATGTTGTGAAGGTCAGTCAGCTTCATCATAATCAAATATCAAAATTTTATGTTCATGTTCTCACATGATTGCACATAGATATCTTAGTTAAGTTGTGACTTTATTTTGTGATAATCACAATGCATTCCATTATGTAATTTTGTCTTGTTGGAATAAAAATCTTTGTTAACAATTCAGTTACTTTCAGTGTCATTTGTTTTAATGTGGATATAAAATCTGTACAGACTTTTGATGCATCTGATGCATGGAAGGATGTATGGACAGAAATGCTAATGCACAATTTAAATTCCCCATTTCTCTCAATAAGGCAGAGGATTATGAAAGATCACTAGATAAATGAAAGAATTTTTTACTAATTATCAAACTTGTCAAGAACAGTGCAACAATATGTAAGTAGTAATAGGGGTTACCGTAGCGTCAATGGGAATTAGCATTACAGACCCCCCCTGGGCCCCTATAGCCCCAAGAAATAAAAGCACAGCCTGGGCCTGTATAGCGTCAATGGAAATTGGGTAGCGTGACTAGCACACCCTGGGCCTGTATAGCGTCAATGGAAATTTGGTAGAGTGGCGACTAGTATACTGTGGGTTTGTATAGCGATAAGCGACAGGTGGCATGACGTCACACTGGTAACAATGTAGCAAAAAGAGAAGTACTGTGACGTCAGGCTACCTGAGAGAGGGCTATTGACAAACACGAATCAAGAGCGTTCGTGTTTTTTTAGTAGAGGAAGGGTTTTATATATACGTTTAGGGTGGAGACCAAATGAAAATTAAGATCTTTTCGAGGCATTGGAAGTGGCCCTGAAAAGGGCCGTTGTTTGTTATGTGATGTTAACACTATTCCGTTAACATACAGGACATCGCATAGGTCTTCTTTTCTTCCTCAAATTTCTCAAAGTTTGTCTTAAACAGTGTCTCACTTCTGGTCCGTAGATGAGAGTCCGCTTAAGACAGCCTTGTCTTTCCACATAACATCTTCTTTTCCAAAGAGTGGCACCGGTGATCCGGATGACAGTCCATTTTGTTTTCACATACATGGGTAAGTCTGTACGGAACAGCATGGAGGATACCAAAGTAGAGGATTCTACGTCGATCAACATCTTCTCTGTGACGAGAACAGGTGAAGGGAATGAAGTGAACCGCGTTTATTTATAGTGGAAGACCGGATCGAAACGGATTGAAATTGTTCACCAATCCCAACACGCGTTACAAAATTCAGTCACTTCGCTGAGTCTGTCTTCCAATCCGAAGAGAGCTACCTGTGACGTCACATTTCCTATATAGGCACACTAGCGTCTGTGCGCAGTGAATCGATGCGGTATTGTTTTGTGAAACATGACGGAACCTAAGAAGACAATGAATTAGGGTGCACCGGCTGTGGAGACGAGAAGTAATGGTACAGCAGCAGCTACCAAAGTGAATACAGTGCTACTTCCCGAAGAGGTTGATTTCAACTGGGATTTAGTGGATTTTTTATCTTCTTCCCAAGAATTTGTTCCGGTACCAGTACCTTCGCCACTTTCTCCTTCATTACCACGTGTCGACGATTTTAAACAAAGACAGAGAGAAGAATTGGAGAAATTTCTACAGCAGCAGAAAGAAGCAGAGCAAGTATTTCTTCTTGAACAGAAACAGCGAGAAGAAGAAGAAGAGGCAAGAAG